>JAOYSI010013680.1:0-39117 GCA_025775065.1 Hiodon alosoides | reverse complement strand
TGTGTGTGTGTGTGTGTGTGTGTGTGTGTGTGTGTGTGTGTGTGTGTGTGTGTGTGTGTGTGTCTGTGTGTGTGTGTTAATACAGAGGTAAGGCATCTGGGATGTAGCACTGCCTGTGTGAATAACATGTGTGTGTCTCTGTGTGTGTGTGTGTGTGTGTGTCTGCGTGTGTGTCTGCGTGTGTGTTAATACAGAGGTAAGGTCTCAGGGATGTAGCACTGTCTGTGTTAATAACACGTGTGTGTGTGTGTGTGTGTGTGTGTGTGTGTGTGTGTTAATACAGAGGTAAGGCCTCTGGGATGTAGCACTGCCACTGTGAATAACACGTGTGTGTGTCTGTGTGTGTGTGTGTGTGTGTGTGTGTGTGTGTGTGTGTGTTAATACAGAGGTAAGGCCTCTGGGATGTAGCACTGTCTGTGTTAATAACACATATGTGTTCAGCAAGAGGGTAATAGAAGGCCGTTTGGAAAAGAGAAAATTGCTCATCTGTTGACTCAACATCTTTTCCATTTTATTACCAAATCAACTGTGACAGGCAGCAAAGGCGACTGTGAGGGAGAGAGAAAGAGAGAAGAAGAGTAGGCCTGCTTCAAGGAGACTGTGGCAGCGAGGGGAGTTCTGGGAAAAGTAACTGCTGCTTTCCACACTTCATTTCCCAGAGGGCCATGGGATGGACCGAGTTACCTAACCAATTAGTGTGCCATTTATCATGTTACTGGCCAATTTCAGAAAGCAAAGAACTTCCTGGACAGAATACACAAGAGAGCTTTAGGAGGCACAGGGAAAAATCTATTTGAAATATTTATATTACTGAAATGCAGTTGTGGCATCAGGAAAACTCTGTCTTTTGCTGTTCCTGTGCAAACTTTATCCAGATCATATATTACAAACAGAATGACTATTTTGTCCACATTGTTTCTTTCACTCCACTGAATAAATGATAATTATCCAGTGTAACTTATCTTTACCCCTACTGCCACAAACTCTGCAAGGAATTTGGAAGTAGTTTCATCTGGCCCTGAGCTTCCACTCACTGAGCAATTTTATATACTTTTCTGGCTTTTTTTGCCATCCTAAAAGGTGAGGTGAATGCCACACAACCAAAGATATATTAAATAACACATAGTTCCAATTGAAAAAGAAAGTATTTGCACCACATACTCAAAAATAATATTGAATAAAAATAATAGCCTCACATATTCATGTAAATTCAATATTCAAAAAATAAGTTCAATATTTGAAACGAATGCAAAACTGTTAAATAAAAATGCAAAAGAGAAACTGTCCAGATGCGCGACGCATACTCATCCAATTACAAAATACAAAAGTACTTGTTTAGTCATGATAGAAAACAAGAGATTTCAAACACTTGAAACACATTTGCATTTGGGCATCAGTCTGCTTCTGAAGTGGATCAAACGGTTGTTTGACTAGGGTGCTCAGTACCTTAGCACAGTTCCACAGGGAACGCTGCACTTCGATGCACTTCGATGCACTGCGATGCAGATGAGAGAAAGGTTGGAAGGAACAGGCTTGTGGGATTGTGCCGGACTCAGAGCGTGAGATTGTAACACACTCCATTTACGATTCTGTCTCAGTGATACAGTCAAAGAGCGGCAATCTGAATCTCTGCTGAAAAGGGAAACAGAGAGCCAACACCAACAGAAAATAACAGTGTTCCGAGTGCAGCCGGCGGTCATATGGGAGGAAAAAAGTAAACGGGGTTATTGACGTTTTCTGAGAGCAAAGGATGCTGAAGACAGTAAGCGGGAAAAGCGGAGCTGTGGGGCATGAATAATACAACGGATTGAAAGAGGAGATGATCTGTGACACACAGGGATCCAAACCTGAGAGGACAAATACGGCACACGAGCAAATCCAGGTGGGGAAGAGCGACCCAGAGCGCTCCTCAGTGGGATGAGCCTACGTGTCTGCTACCCTGCTGTTCCACTGCTCCTCCCCTGCGTGCTCCTGGTGAGGAGGAGAGCCCCGCATCGCCCTAAACCTCCCCACCCCTGTTCCGTCACTAGGGACACTGATGCCTTAACGCGCCGCGCCTTCAGCCGGGGGTCGAGTTAATCCACCGCAAGACCATCCTGAACAGGCTTTTATTCCCTCCGTTCTCCTGGAGATAAAGCGGTCCTTTAAGATTACGCTGTTTAGCTAATATCTCATTAATGATAAATCAGCTTAGGCACCAAAAGCCAGGGCCAAACCCCCACGAACTTGCAATAGTTTGAAGATTGCAGCAGGCCTTAAAAGGCAGCGAGATTTTGTGAACAAGCAAGCCATTGCCATTAGAGAGCATCTGCTGAGCACAATTAGTGATAAGGGAGTTAAGCAGCACTGGGGGAGGGGTCACAGGACTGGCTCCAAACCGCTGCTGATTGAGACGGAAGGCCCATCCAGTCACGGGATGGCCTAGACTGAGTGACAGGGATTAGACTGATCTCAGAATGCAGACTGATCTCACCTCCCAAAGGCTGGGGTTAGATGAAGATCTGAAGAAGCCCTCGTCTGACCCGGTTTAACAAACAGTTCATGCCCTGGTTCTTAGACAAGCTTAGGGACATCGGCCGTCCGGACTCACCCGTTCATCAGGTCTGGGGCTCCTCGAGTGTAGAAGGATCAAAAAACGTAGGCATGCTCAGTAGCACAGCGGTCTTAAGAAAATAAAAAGGGCTTGATGTGACTTGCAATGCTGGCCACGATCCACAGAAGCGAAACGGATGAAGTGGAGGCATATTGGGGAGTCTTTATAAAGACAAACCCTGCTTTGGTCGCTTGTGAAAGGCTATTCAGTAACAAAATCAGAGGTAATAATAACATGGAGGAGCAAATCACGTCCACTGATGTGACTCGGGCTTTTCTTCCCACTGATGTGCTCCCTGGCAGTTATCCTTTTTTTTATTGGAATAAGGGAAATAGAGGGGAGGCGGAAAGGCCGTTGGTATCACAGAGGTGCCAATAATCAATACCATTTACCTAAAATGAGGTTCAATATCCCTTAGCTAGCAAGGCTACCGTATATCTGACATTAATATGTTCTAAATTGAAAATGGAATGAACCACACTATTGGCAGACTAGATGAGAATCGCAATCGCCTTTGCAACCTAGCTGGCTCAAGCTTTGCTCTCACTGATGTAGACATTGATTCCAGCTCTGCCATTGATGGTGCAGTTGCTAAAATAAGAGACTGTGTACTTGTCCAATCGGTCTCTGTTGCAACCCGAAGAGAAGTAATTCCGACTAAAACGTACTGAACACCTGTGCATTAATGTCATTAGGTTATAAGAAGGCCATGTGCTATTGTCTCATGATAAAGCAACAGAACGCGAGATCCCGTGGAGTTACCGAAGAAACAGAGAGAGTTAAATCGGATGTGACAAAGTCGAGTCGCCGCTGGGGAACATTCTCCCATGACTGGTCCCGCTCTGATCCATGCGTCTGCTAAGGATGATGATGATAATGACGATAATTAATCAAAGGCCCCTTCCTGCACCTATAGGATCTAAAAGTGACCTGAAAAGACGCATGGCCCGTTTACCCCGTCTCTCTGACAGTCCGGAGCCACTCCGAGGAAGAGGTGCCATGCATTATCCTGCCATTGCCACATCTATTTATACTGCGCCGTCCATCACTGACACTTACTATTCTCCGCCCGCTTTTCCACATCCTACCCCAGAGTCAATTGCTTTTCTTAAAGCGGCTCAATATTTCCTATTGGAAGCAGGCGCAGCCTATGCAGATTGAAGAACAGGCTGGCGACCGGGAGAGACCAGCATCATTTTTTTTGAGATACCGGGTGATTGTAGTTGAGAAACAAAAGCCTGGTCTGGGACTGCGGGGCACGTTTTCTCACCGCGGCGACGTGCGCTGGCGGTTTGAAGGAAGCGGAGGGCGGAATAAATATTGGGCCTAGGCGACATTTCAAACCCCCGCATGAATGTCAGCGACAGTAGCCCGAAGTGATTGAAAAGTTTTGTCTCACCTTCCCCTTATTTCCCCTGGTGATGGAGATACAAAGGCTTCTGCACTGCTGAGCTGTACGTGCCAGGCATGCGTTCGCAGGCGCTTATCCCTCCCCCTGCTTACCCAGCATGCCGTGTGCGCGCCGGCACCACAGCAAAAACACTGGCTTTGGGCCCAGTCTGCGAGCACGGCGCCAACCTCTCTCATCTCTCACCCTCTCCAAAAAAGTGACAGATCACGCATCATCAATGTTTATGAATGGCGAATTAAGCGACGCACGCAAAGCCTTATATTCAACTCCCACGACCTTACGTGTAAAGCCTGCACCTATTTACACTCCACCGACAGCCATCTGACCTGTTCTCCATCCGACTTCATCATCTCCGCTCCATGGATAATGGGACACAGTCAAATGAAAGGGCCAATAAAATGCATTAATGCTGTCCCACGTGAACCCCGATTCCACAAATTCCTGGCCAAGTGGCAGAAGTGAAGACACACGCTGACGATGTCTGCAAATAAAACGAGGACACGGCGGCCTCTGTGAAGATTAAAGCTACCGTGCACCCTCACAATTTCTTCATTTCGGCTGTGCTCACAGAAGCCCGATGTAAAAGTGCCATTAAAGCCCTGCACTTCATTTTCAAGTCAATGAGAAATCAGACAACAATTACAGAGAATGAAACACATGAAAAGCACAGAAAAAAGGCATCTCTCTCCACAGCTAACAGGTCACGACCAAGAGTCAACTGTACTGATCCATCCTTAATTAGGTCTGACACGTCTGTTTGCATAAACTGTATACTGGCTTTTTCCCTCTCCAAGTCTGTCCACTGGAGCCCTTTTTGGACAGGCTGACAGGCAGTGCCTAGGCACAGTGCACACACAGCCAGGGACCGGGAGGCCCTGAAGCATGGAGAACCGCAATCAGGATGCCGCCAGTGTCCAGGTCTCCAGCTGGTACACTGTGAAACAAGTTAGAGTTATCAGTATTTTCTTTAGCACATTTCAACTTTCGCATTTTTCACTGCCACCTGGAGTGATGAACGCATCACACTGAGACAGGAGGGAACAGAGGGTGAAGGATAGCTGGAGCAGCCTGAGTGAGGTTTGGCACAGGGGAGTATGCTAGATAAATTAAAACCGAAGACATACATACAATAACACGTGATATTCTCGACGCAGTAGATCCAGAGCCAATGATAAGAACACGTGCGGACAAGGCAAAGGCTGAGGGTGGCGCCGTGCCGAACTGCCTGTCTGATAGCCACCAGTAGCGCCACGGGCCTTCATTAGCTAACAAACGACTCTTAATTAGGCCGGTAAATACACAGGGTTTTTGACTCAACGAGGCTTTCCCCTCTCCCGGACGTGCGAAAACACAAACGCACTGGCTTGTGTTATTCTTGCACGGGCAACAGAGCTGGAGATTGCCCCGTTTCAGAAACACATTGAAGAGTGACTTGTACAAAGGGGGATGCGAGAGAAACCAGGAGCACTTCCTCTTCCACGGGTTCTGTTATGAAGGACGTCCTTGGTTTCCGGCTCTATTGCCATACATCCCAGTCGATAACACGTAGCCTACGTATGAACGGGGGCTGCACGGCCTCTCACTCCAGATCCCTCGACTCACGGGGGCTGACACCCATCTCCAGCAAAGCAGATGGGCAATTTATTAGATAGGCCATAGATTTAATAAAGCGTCTTGCTTTTCTTTCAGCAAGCTAGCATGGCATTAAAAAAATATAATCAATAACACAAAGCACAAGCAGGCGGGATAATTAGATTGCTCGCAGATAGTTGAAGGTGGTGGTGGTGGGGGGGTACTCTAACAGAGATATCCCACATAATTGGAGAAGGACTGTTGGAGGCTGCATGTAGGAACTTGACAACCATGTCTGATATTAATGTCTTCTGCACAACTGGTAACTGTATACTACACTGTATCATATCAAGTTTTTATAAAAAGTTAAAATCCTAAATCATACATAATTTATGTATATCTTAAGATTTAGTATTTAGTTCATGTAGGAGCAATTTTATGATTGTATATGTGTGTGTGTGTGTGTGTGTGTGTGTGCATGCGTGTGTGTGTTTGTGTGTGTGCATTTGTGCATACGAGTTTGTGTGCGTGTGTGTGTGTGGGCGTGTGTGTGAGTGTTTGTGTGTGTGTCTGTTTGTGTGTGAGTGTTTGTGTGTGTGGGCGTGTGTGTGAGTGTTTGTGTGTGTGTGTGTGTGTGTGTGTGTGTGTGTCTGAATGTGTGTTTGTGTGAACTGCAGTGTGCTTGAGAGCATTAATGCCCCAAATGACTGACTGACACGCAGAAAAACTAACAGACTGTCACAAAGACAAACTGATTTACAACTGAATGACAATGACAAATTGACAACTATCAGTCACACAACCTGATCAGACCTCGGACTGACTTGACACAGACACACTCTCTGAGTGACTGATGAACTGTCCGGTGAAGTTACCTCATAACGGATTCACTGACCCACTCTGGCCATCAACAGCTTTGTATTGAGAATCAGAGTAAAATGTCAACCCCCCCACCCCTCCCAAACCAATTCTCTCATTTGTCCTGTTCACCACTGCTTGGCAGACAATTAAAGGGGTGATTAAAACTGACAAAGAGTCTTGCAAATTAAGAGGGAGCCAACAGAGGCTTGGGTTGCCTAAGTGTGTCAATTATATTCAGAGGGGTAATGATGAGAGTCCAGTTGAGGCAAAGCGACAGGCATGAAATAAAAGAAAGGGTGGAGAGGACAAAGTGTGGAATGACAGAAACTGTAAAACCGTACGCTAGAGAAGATGGTGAAAGAGGCGGAGACTTATATAAAGTCCCAGGACCAGTTGAACCCTGTCATTATGTTGAAATGCCATTGCATTTCAGTGGTGACAAAAGCCCTAAAGATATGAACTTGGATTGAATCCACATCAGTGGCTAAAATATGACGTTTCTCCCCGTGAATCTTCCTTTGGAGGAAAAAAGAAAGTGTACTATACCCATAATCATCACTTCCCACCAGCCCATTTGGCCCCGATTTAAGTTTAAGGGGTGGTTTTCGGAGGTCCCCCTCAGTTGTCATTCAAAAACATGAAAATAAGCGAGGGAAGGCTACGTGTTCTCAGATGACGCACCCCTGCGTCTCCGTTCAGTTTTATATAATCAAGCAGCAAGTATACACACCGTGCTTTGATATTGTATACTGCAAACTCAGCAATTGAACGGGGTGCATAGTTGAAATGCTAAAACAGCCTTGGAAAATGCCTGCTTCTCTCAGGCCTGGTCCGGCTGAGATTAAGTTATTTTGATTAAGTGAAATAAAGCTATTTATACAAATGTTTTAAATCACAGATAATATTCTTGATTCTAACTATAGGGAAAAGCTGATCAAGTTAACCAGTCGGCCGAGCAATTGACCTGACACTGGTGCTGATTTAGACCTTGATAATAGTCACCTTTCTTGGGGCAGTCATTTCTCAGCAGCAAAGGGGAAATGTGAATATGGTAGAATGATACGGTCAGAAGTAAATAACACAGATCCTTGGGACAAGCCCCATTTCCTTTCTGTGTGTCTCAGCTGAGGCTGAGACAGTTGAGTCACTCGAACGCTCTGGCCATCTGGACACACAACATTGAGCGCAGTGCCGTCCTCTTCAGTTCCTCTACTTATCCATGGGATCTGCAATCGCAGTACGCTTCAAGTACCTCTCTGCCGCTGCATTGGGACATTTCTACAGATCTGCTCAACAGCCAGAGAGAAGGAACAAGACACACGCCAAGGCATTTTCCGAATTTTGCAAGTGTGCTTTGGTGGAATAATTGCATTGGGGAGAAGTTGGTATGAATCCTTGATGACGGTGGCCTTAACGTTTTAAAAGAGGTGAACTAGGAGTGGGCAACGAGAGGGAAGGAACAATTGTCTCTCCCCGCCTATATGCACCGGTCAGGACATGGCACTGTACATGGATGAGCGTTGCCTTTGTCCCAGTAGGCTGCCAACGATACTGGGATGACAGAAGTAGAGCGGGGCTGGCCGGACAGCATTTGTCTTCATTCGTTTAATTAGTCTGAGCTGCCTCTGAGCCGAAAAAGGGCGACGCTGGTTACGGATCGACCTCACAACCTGACATGAGGCGCTTGTCCAGCCACGATGCGCATATCACATTATCCCTGACGCAGAAACACTTTACTTCCTTCTCATCATTTATGATCTGCAAGCCAAGCATTCCAGAGACAATTAAACTGAATCACTGGCTGTCATAATAGACCGTTTAGTGCATGTGGAGCTCTTGCTTAGAGATGTATTGACTGCGTGGTGTGTAATCTGTGGCGTTAAAAGTGGGGGAAAAACAAAGCCTGTGCTGTATTTATCTCTTCCAGCAGCTATAGAACTGTCACGTATCTCAAAGTCATTCATTTCAAATTGCTTCAAGACATTTTATAGCCTACCATTACGTCTCCACGATGAACAGACTTATACACCAAGACGGTGCCAGTTTATGACGCTGGTGAACTTTTGGGCTTAGCGGAGCACTAAAAGAGGCCTACAATGGACCAGTCCCTAAGTGAGGCAATTTGCTGAGCCAGTGTCCCCAATGTGTAAGTGTGCGAGGACAGACCCTTTGTACTGGAGGGCTTCTGAGCTGATGAATACACTCTTTTCAGCCATTCTTCACCAGGGACAGATCCCTCTGGGATCCTTCTTCTCTAGGCTCCCCACTGTCACTGATTCTCACCTTCTGTTCACATACAGTGCTGGGAAAAATGGAGCACCATCTGACCCATTTCAATAAGACCTTCACTAAATCTAGAGTCATGTGTGCAGCCCCTTTACTGCGGTTTCTGCTCAGCCGACCTAGAAACCCTCGAAGAAATGAAGGGGTTAACAAGCAGAGAAGAAGCAGAGCGGGCCCTCATTGTTGCACTCTTCACTGTCAGTCCTGACAAGTTTGGAAATGAAAAATACACTGGGCAGAGAGCATGTGCCGTCAGTGCTATTCACCTGGGCATATTAGTGTGCGCAAGCAACTACATCGTATCCAGACACAGCGGCATTTAAGAAATTAGCCAGTCATTACTGAGCCAGTCATTACTGTGATCACGGCTGCTGTTGGCAAACTCACAAACACCCTCCCACCAACGCACAGAAACACTGTCAGCTCGCAGTCTTAACAGAATCAGCCACAATCTACACTTGCTATTGCAGGACCCCAACACCGAGACACACAGCTTCTGGCCAAAATACAAAACTGTGATCGGTTAGAAATTACACACGTTGTTACCGGTATAAATAACAAACGGATCCCCAACAAACTCCCTACATGTTGCACAAAGGTTCTACATTGTTTGCAGAGAAACTTGCGAAGGATGCTCTTTTGAAGGGAACCTTAAATTAAGGTTTTACTCCAGAATCTTTTTGAGAGGCTGGCGGAAATGTTTTCATAAGCCTCAAAAATTCATCAACAAATTTTTACGAGGCCCATAAAGTGAGCAGAAACAAATGTAATGCCCCTAGCCCAGGCGCCGTGGGATGATTGGAGAGCTGTGGCAACATCACCAGTAAATCCCACTGCTCTGCTCTGGAGAGGCTCTTGGTGAACAGTGAGCCTGACTGGGGGGATGGGTAGTGATGCCACAGGCTGTGTTGGCTGCTGACAAGGCCCTTTAGGGCTCGCGACGACAGACAGCGTTGTCAGTCTAACTGTTCGCCAGGAGAGAAGGTGGACAGGGCAAGGAATGTGAGAGCTGATCTCTGAGGGATCAGGAGGCTAGAGCGGACGTTGAAAACAGCACTAAACAGCAAGGAAGGGACACTAAGCAATCTTATCATCCCAGTGAAATACCAGACTTTCACAACGGATGGTATAAAGCCTCGACAGGATGGAGCCCTCTGTTCAGGCAGACCACACCTGGAAATCGCCATTGTTTCCAGTGAAAACCCGAGGCTAAGAGAGCTTTCCCTTGCAATTAGCGCAGCAGTGCAACGGAGCGATGCGTGGGTTGTCATGCTTGCCAGACACAGGGCATCCACAGTGATATACCTGCAGCCTCTTACTGGCACATGGACAGCCTTAATGCCCCATCATTATACACCACAGTGCCTCATCAGACCAGCCTTATGAACCTGTGCTGATATTGCAATGATATGTAGTCCACTTTATTCAAATATATTGTAATTTATTATAGGAAAAAAAGGTACTCACAGGATTAGAGTCAACTTTCTTAGCAGACACACTATTCCACAGGCGTTTTTACACAGCTTAAATTTGTACACTTAGTACAACAAAATACTTCCTGAAGCAATTGCCTGATCACCTTGATGAAGGTTAAAGCATTCCTTCTAGGCCCTGGACCTGCTGCCTTCTGGTCCCAGCGGCAGTTCCATAATCACTGCTCCACAACGCAGTGACACCCTTTTTAGGTTACTTTAATATTTCAGTGCTGACAAACAACAACAAAAAATGAATAAAAACTGATTTATGATCACTAATTGCTTTTGTCAAAACGTACTGCAATTTGTCTTAATCAGACATGGCTTGTAAAACTATGTTAATTTCAGAGAATCGGGCCAGTAGTCAGATTCAACTACTTATGAGTTGAGTGAAGAGCTGGATACATGCGGTGCAGCGGGGTCAGGGGAGGCGGACAGCTGGCCGTTGAAACACAATTGCAGTGCTGATGGCATGATTACAGCTGACGGAGGGGGCTGTGTGGACCTGACGGAGTCCTGGTGGTCCCTCCCAACACATGACGAGCGAACACCTGCGTCATTGCACATCGTGAAGCCAATGCTCAGCTCCGACCAGTTGTAGTGCTAGACGACCTTTGAGGAGCTTATAACAACTGCACCGCCTATTTTGACTAGGGCTGGGGATCGGAGTTCGGTTCTTTAAGGGTATCGACCCGATCATGACGTTATCAGTAGGTATCAAAACCTATCATTAAACTCTTTTGGTTCTTTTTTCTATTTTAGACAACCGACTTAATAATTAGCAGGCAATGTTAAAATAGTAAATAGTAGGCTGGCATTGTAGCAAACAGCTTTGTGGGCTTGGCAATTAAGTCAGTTGATATAGTTTCCATTAAAAAACAAACCAATGTGCTGAACTTTACTGACTAGTAAGTTTACTGTAAGTAAAGGTTCCCTAAAATATTCTGCAGTACTAAAAAATGGCACGTGAACGTTTCAGAATTTGCTACCTTACAAATTAAACCTATAATATTGTTTGTTCTGTTTATTTTCAGCGGAAGCAGATTATTCTGGCTGTGGAAGATAACTGGGGACTAGATTGTTTTTTTAATAAAGCTATATTTACCATGTTGCCCTAAACAAGTAATGAATACCATAATACATACAAGTAAGCTCAGCGAGTTTAAAGCGTCATCCTCCTGTCACAATAAAACTCACGGAAGCACAATTCACGGCTGGCTAACACAGAGCTGAAAAACTGTTACTGGTAATTGGAATAATCTGGAATTGAATCTAACCTTCAACTCAATTTGGCACTGACAAGGAAAGTAGTTCACTAAAGTCACCGGCCAGCTACATTTCATTTCATACGTGTATTAGCTAATGTTCCAAATATAAATATTATTTTGGAAAATGGTAGTTAACAGTTAATCAACAAATTGTGAGCGAAATGAGAAACGATAGAAACATTTAGAAAATCCAAAAATCTTTATGATATATTACACGCTTCACTTTCAGGTAGTGCACTCTGCAGTCTAATTAAACTGCGATTCAGCACAGGGGAAGAGTGGTAGAGTCAAGTTATTCTTTTTTTCTATATAGATAAATCTAATTAATTTCCGATTCATCACTGATTTATGAATACTCACACAGACGAAGTAGACTGGTTGACACAGAATTTTCACTTTGAGAATCCCTCTGTGTTATAAGGTAATAAAGTCAATGCTTCACACATCACTAATTCTGTTGATTTCATAAAGCCTGCAGAGAACCTAATGTAGCCTATATTGACCCAAATATATGTTTTTCATTCAACAAAGGAATCGAAAAAACAATATAGTTTTGCAATCAAAAATGGAAGAATCAGAATTAGTAGCCGAATCGAAAAATTTCAAACATACCCAACCCTAATTTTGACGCAGGTGTTTGATGGAACAATTTTCATTCTCAGCTCATCACTTTCTCCTCAATCACTGTCTTTAATCAGTTCTTCCACAGCAGCTACAGCAGATAATTGAAGACTGGGTCCTGTTTAAAATCAATTTGGGTTGGGGGATTTTATTCATTAGACTTCTCAGCTTTAGAGCTATACCTGGAATCCCTTAAAGATCGGCATAGAAAAAGGTCATCAGCACAGAGTGAAATTAACCAGGTTTGACCCGGATTAAAGCAGACTCCTGGGCAGTCTGAGAGAGGTGCTGGAAGAAGTATTTATGTTGGGAGAATACCACCAGCAGATGCCATGTGGGCAAGGGTTGTCAATGTTGCATGCCTTCACCACGAGGTGCTGCAAAGAAATAAGCAGACTGCATGCTGGAAGAGACATTGATGAACACAAGTCGACATTCCCCATGGCTCCCCGTTGGCAGTGTGTCAGCATGGCTTTATTTTGGGTAGATGTGATTATTTATGTGTGTTTTTTAGCATGCATGCGAGTGCCAGGGCTCGCTGAATCTGTCTCCAAATGAGGGGCAGCTCGACCCAGGGCAGTCAGAGAAGGCGAGCGATGCTCACACAAATAACATTCCCAATGTCTTTTAGAAAGGGGGAAAAAAATCAATAGTAGCTTAATGCTAAATGAATATTGTGAAGTCACATGCTAAACATAGCTCCCAATGTTGGCTTACTAAAGATGACGTGCAGTAAGCAACGTCATTCTGCATGTCAATACATATGTGTATATATATATTTTTTTTATTATTTAAAATCGAATCTCTGCAAAATGGCTGAAAAAAGGAGGTTAAAAATAAAATAATTGCAAGAATACTAGAAAAAAGACAATGAGACAACTGTCTTACTATGGTAGGAATTGAGATAGCAACTCTTAATGATCCAAAACGATGCATCAAACTGTCAAAGTTAATTTTATCGACCTCATTTCTTTGTTTTCTTTGATCTCGTATCCATGCCTTGTAAGGACCCTGCTAGTTATTTCTACTGTCACACTAGAAAAACTGTTTATCTACTTGATAGCTAAAGGTTTAGAACGAATTTAATACTTTCTCCAGGGCTGTCACTAAGGGTTGTGTAACAGAGCAAATCAAACACACACATATATAAGGCTTTCATTATGACATGCAAGATGAATTAAATACTTTAGAACTCGTTTGTCATACTGGCCAAATGTAATGCCTTTATTTGGTAATCAACGAGCATCAACGACTATTCAGATCAGATTGTGAAAACAAATACTACATACAGGCTGCAGAAACATATATTTTTAAACGTGTGTGAATAATACTTATTTATATTACAATATCCCAAAAAATACTGTATTATGTATTGCGTCTAAGTAATCACTTCAGAGCGTCTTACAACAAACGATAAGGCTTAAAGAAGAAGCCAGACAGACAGAGATGAAATGGAGGAAAAAAGCAGGAAACGGTGTGAGCTGTTCCTATGGAAACATGTGGTTTTAAAAGAACAGAAATACAGAATACATTTTAGAGAGATTTATTTTGCCCCCATAGTCGTCAGAGCAAGCTGTAACCTTAACATTTCTATTTTACTGGGTTCCCATTGTGTAAAAGCTGGGCCTGACAAATTCCATTTAATCCTACAATGGATGTGGTATCTAGTAGCAGGAATGACCTTTATAGGAAGCATTTTGACTGTTTAGTTCTCTGTATTCATCTGAAATAGTTCATTTGTTTGGCACACACAAACCGAAAAGC
This sequence comes from Hiodon alosoides, assembly GCA_025775065.1. Lineage (NCBI taxonomy): Eukaryota > Metazoa > Chordata > Actinopteri > Hiodontiformes > Hiodontidae > Hiodon > Hiodon alosoides. The sequence continues at coordinate 25,269 of JAOYSI010013680.1, read as the reverse complement.
TGAAAGGTAGACATCCTAACATGAAATTTACCAGATCCGGTTTATTGGAGGCCCTGTGAGAGATATAAGCCCTCCACCTGAAAAAGCTGCAAAAATATATAAATAAAATATATAAAATATAAAATATCTGTGAGAAGTAGCCTTACATATTACTGTATGAATGCTAAAGGTACACTCCTTAAAAACAAATCCCCCTTAATCATACTTCCAGAGCAATTACATTTAAAACACTTGTTCATTAATTTTAAAAAAGTTTTCTTCATGCTAATAGTTAGTGATGTAATTTAGAGAGCAATCGGAACGCGGCGGACTCTGCAACTGATCGAATCTTCTTTTCAATGAGAAATAATTATCACCTCCAGCTCGCATCTTGTGAATGACACAGAACCGGGGTGTTGTAAACATTTATGATAGACAGGTCCAATAGAAGGGGCTGATGCAGAGCCGGGGGGAGAAACATTCCCAATGACCTCTGTCACATCTGTCACAGGCTCACCTTTGCTTGCTCCTCCACAGCACAGGAAATGTAATTATTTATTTTAATTGGAAAAAGCAGAACCCGGGACCTGAGATATAAAGAGCGGCATTTGGCAGTATTAGCGCAGGTGATATCAATAATGCTCTCTGGGTGTCAATTCATCTGGGCTCCTTAAAGTCATTAGCGGGCTTAGCCTTCTCACTCCCTCCCACTCCTGGTAAGATTTATTTGGCTCTCTTTGGAAACCTTGCATAGAAACGGTGCATTTGCCTACAATTACATCCTAAACAAAGAGGCCTGGTGACATCACCCAGCCGTCGGAGCAGCATTTCGGCCACATTGGGCCAACGATTTCCTTCACACTCTTGTGGAGCAGGAAAGAACATAATTCTGGAGGACTGGATACGGGGGCTTGCGATACTGATCTGAACTGTGGCAACACCATGCCTGTGTCAGCGCAGCCAGTGATTGACTGTAATGTGCCAGTTAACTTGACAAGTGACTTTAGGGTGGTTGATAAAACAGAGAAAATTTCTCATGTACAAACCCTTTGATTTTGTCATTAGTATTACCAATTGTTCTCTCAGTATTTATCACTATTATACAGGGAATGCACAAGTTCACTCTTTCACCCTTCTATGCACTTTCACCTAGCACACCTTGAGCTGGGTACAAATGTACTGCTGTGTGTACTGCAAAGCGGTACATTTGTACCCACAGCTCAACAGTGCTACTCTGGATTTTAACATGCAACCTTCAAGTTACGAGTCCAGCTTTTCAACCACTATTATATCAACCATCAGCTGCTCCTCCTGCTTGTTCCAGCTGTCTGGGCTGAGCTTCTCTGTTTTGATGATTGCTGTGTTTAGCAGTATTGCTCTTTAAACCCTCTAGACAAGTAGGTTTCTCCACCCTGAGAAATGAAAAAGCAGTCAAGAGTTAGGACTTTAATGCCGGCCCCTTACCCGCCGTCCCCTTCCCGGCTGCTCGCAGCCCACGGGGAAATATGAAAGAGAAGAACAGCAAACGAGGAAAGCAGAGAACACTGGGGCCCACTTCTACATCACTGCCAAAATCACAGACTTCGCCAGACAGTTGCCAGTGCCCAGTTTGACCTTGGAGTCATCCCACTACCCCCCATTATTTTCAGCCTGGTCACCACAGTGGAGAGGGTCCCGAGCCTGCGTCCCCCTGGGCAGACTGACAGGCAAAGGTGTTACCTGGCCATCTCCCCAACACTGTCACTGTGGCTAGGCACTTTTCCAATTCCACTTTCCACACACACACACACACACACACACACACTATATCTATACTATATGTCTATACTCTATACACCACCTGCCTGGTTGTGTTTCATAGCGAGACTTTCCCGACATGTGAGGTGGCTTTGCCAAGGTTAGGAAAACTGGCTTGAGAAAGTGCACACATTTTTTTTAGTTTATGTTAAAATGTAAAATATCTTGTTGCTGTAGGAGAGCTCTTTGTGAATGAATATGCTAAAGACAGTGATGTCACTCCCTGGAGTCAAGCACAAGAGTAAGATAAGTTCCTGGAGCTAGAGACTTGGGTCTTTAGCTCTACAATTAATAATTTATCTTGTCTGTAAGGAAGTTGTGACGACCCAAGTTCGATTCCTAGCTAACGCGGTGCAGCTTCAGTAAGTTGTGGTTAAAAGCCCAGGACTAGGGTTGAATAGGGTTGGTTACTCTAAATGTCTTTGTTTCTTATTTTGATAGACTGATATAAATACAACCATAAGCCCCTTCTGTTCATGTTCAATAACAAACCCAGACAATCTGAGCAGTCTTTTGAGTAATAAATATATACCGTTTGAATTATATTTATCTTTGACAGAAATCATATGGATGAGAACTCACAATTTAGTTTAAAACTGAACAACTGTGAAATTTGTCGTAAATGTGACAAACATTGATGCTGATATGCATTTAATTTTTCTTGTTTTATATTATGCAGTAGCAATAACAACAGAATACAGAATGATCTCAGTATTCTTCTTGGGTCTTGTGAATAAGTTTAGTATCAGCAGCCGTCTCTAACTGTACTGGGTCCTTCTATTAACAATCTATGAAAACAAAACCCTTTGAACGAGTCTAGTTTGAAGATGAATAAAAAGTAATCAATTAATATTTAATAATAACTGTTCAGAGGCCTTTTTAAATGCCTATGTTCATTTAAAAAAAACTATCAATAGTTTATTACCGTTAATAAACTATGAATGCGTAAAAATTTCATTAGGGGAAATTAAAATTTAATTAAGAACATTTACTGTAAAGAATGACCTTACTGATGTCAGCCACTGAAACTGAAACAATCTGAGAGAAAATCTATTGAAAAACAAATCAAGCAAATCGTCCAAAAAGTACAAAATAGAATTTTAAAAATGCATAGATAATACATATGCGCATATTTCAAAGTAAATAAATCCAGTCAGTTTCCTGCATGCGCGAAACTGGCTTGCAATACTGACTGGCTTGCGATACTGATCTGAACTGTGGCAACACCATGCCTGTGTCAGCGCAGCCAGTGATTGACTGTAATGTGCCAGTTAACTTGACAAGTGACTTTAGGGTGGTTGATAAAACAGAGAAAATTTCTCATGTACAAACCCTTTGATTTTGTCATTAGTATTACCAATTGTTCTCTCAGTATTTATCACTATTATACAGGGAATGCACAAGTTCACTCTTTCACCCTTCTATGCACTTTCACCTAGCACACCTTGAGCTGGGTACAAATGTACTGCTGTGTGTACTGCAAAGCGGTACATTTGTACCCACAGCTCAACAGTGCTACTCTGGATTTTAACATGCAACCTTCAAGTTACGAGTCCAGCTTTTCAACCACTATTATATCAACCATCAGCTGCTCCTCCTGCTTGTTCCAGCTGTCTGGGCTGAGCTTCTCTGTTTTGATGATTGCTGTGTTTAGCAGTATTGCTCTTTAAACCCTCTAGACAAGTAGGTTTCTCCACCCTGAGAAATGAAAAAGCAGTCAAGAGTTAGGACTTTAATGCCGGCCCCTTACCCGCCGTCCCCTTCCCGGCTGCTCGCAGCCCACGGGGAAATATGAAAGAGAAGAACAGCAAACGAGGAAAGCAGAGAACACTGGGGCCCACTTCTACATCACTGCCAAAATCACAGACTTCGCCAGACAGTTGCCAGTGCCCAGTTTGACCTTGGAGTCATCCCACTACCCCCCATTATTTTCAGCCTGGTCACCACAGTGGAGAGGGTCCCGAGCCTGCGTCCCCCTGGGCAGACTGACAGGCAAAGGTGTTACCTGGCCATCTCCCCAACACTGTCACTGTGGCTAGGCACTTTTCCAATTCCACTTTCCACACACACACACACACACACACACACACTATATCTATACTATATGTCTATACTCTATACACCACCTGCCTGGTTGTGTTTCATAGCGAGACTTTCCCGACATGTGAGGTGGCTTTGCCAAGGTTAGGAAAACTGGCTTGAGAAAGTGCACACATTTTTTTTAGTTTATGTTAAAATGTAAAATATCTTGTTGCTGTAGGAGAGCTCTTTGTGAATGAATATGCTAAAGACAGTGATGTCACTCCCTGGAGTCAAGCACAAGAGTAAGATAAGTTCCTGGAGCTAGAGACTTGGGTCTTTAGCTCTACAATTAATAATTTATCTTGTCTGTAAGGAAGTTGTGACGACCCAAGTTCGATTCCTAGCTAACGCGGTGCAGCTTCAGTAAGTTGTGGTTAAAAGCCCAGGACTAGGGTTGAATAGGGTTGGTTACTCTAAATGTCTTTGTTTCTTATTTTGATAGACTGATATAAATACAACCATAAGCCCCTTCTGTTCATGTTCAATAACAAACCCAGACAATCTGAGCAGTCTTTTGAGTAATAAATATATACCGTTTGAATTATATTTATCTTTGACAGAAATCATATGGATGAGAACTCACAATTTAGTTTAAAACTGAACAACTGTGAAATTTGTCGTAAATGTGACAAACATTGATGCTGATATGCATTTAATTTTTCTTGTTTTATATTATGCAGTAGCAATAACAACAGAATACAGAATGATCTCAGTATTCTTCTTGGGTCTTGTGAATAAGTTTAGTATCAGCAGCCGTCTCTAACTGTACTGGGTCCTTCTATTAACAATCTATGAAAACAAAACCCTTTGAACGAGTCTAGTTTGAAGATGAATAAAAAGTAATCAATTAATATTTAATAATAACTGTTCAGAGGCCTTTTTAAATGCCTATGTTCATTTAAAAAAAACTATCAATAGTTTATTACCGTTAATAAACTATGAATGCGTAAAAATTTCATTAGGGGAAATTAAAATTTAATTAAGAACATTTACTGTAAAGAATGACCTTACTGATGTCAGCCACTGAAACTGAAACAATCTGAGAGAAAATCTATTGAAAAACAAATCAAGCAAATCGTCCAAAAAGTACAAAATAGAATTTTAAAAATGCATAGATAATACATATGCGCATATTTCAAAGTAAATAAATCCAGTCAGTTTCCTGCATGCGCTGTCTTCCAGAGATATCCATATCACTATATACTGAGACATAAAAGCCTTTCCAAAGAGAACCCTTGCTCCAATGTGTAGAAATTAATTGAGTGGAAAAATCTGCTGTTTGAGGTTGAAGTAGGTTAGGAGAGGCGGTGTAAGAATTGTTTTCTGTCTGCCTGGGGCTGTGTATCGTTCATTCCTGCCTCTCTCTACCTTGCTCAGCATTTATACTCTTTATACACTTCCTCCCCCTTGCTCTCCTACCATGATTCTCGCGCTATCGTTTTAGAACTCTTTATTTTTTTTTCTCCTTTATTGTTGCAAATCAGTTCTTGCCTCCTATAATTATTTGGCCCTATTTTGACGTAAGTGGTTTTGTGCAAACGAGATGGCTGTACGCTCCTCTGGGTGGGTGGGTTTTCTGGCATGATCCAAATGGTTTTTCTGCCCATAGCTATAATAACTGTGCCAAAGCACTGTACGCGTGTTTGCGGGTCAACATGCATGAGAGTTGGTGTGCATGCTTGTGCGCAATTTTTTTGATTCTCTAATCAGGTTTATATGCTGCGTAAAGGTTTTATAGGTTCTTAAATCATTTTAAATAAATTATTCAGTCATGAATTTCTCTTTTATTTAAGCATAATAAACTCCAACCCAAAACAACCCAAAAATCTTTTGATGTAAAATATATTTTTTTAGTGTAAGTAAACAAATAATAAAGCACTGAAGAGGCAGTCAATAATAATCATAAAAAACACATGCATGTGCGTAAACATGCATACGCACACATGTGCACGCATGCACACACACACGCTCACGCACACACACACACATGCACTACAACACACATGCATGCACGCGTACACACACACATACACGCACACACCCCGAGCACACACGCATACGCACACAAAATAAATTAGAAATGTAAGATAACGGAAAGAAGAGACAGAAAATATAGGAAAAATAAGGAAAGAAAGGGAGTGTGTGTCAGGACCCCAGGAAGACGGCTTTCCGCTTAACTGATCTTACCCCCAGCAGAAGGATTTAACCTGCTCTCTCCCCAAACGCCTCTTAAACAGTCCGGGCATGTTAAATACCAGTCCCCTTAACATTGCCTCAAAATTGCCTGTAAAATAAGCAACTTAACAAATATTACCACACATTAACACTTCAGAACCCCCTTTGAACTCAATAGCTTAATCAATTATAAACCCTTTGAAGTATTAATGTTGGAACATTTCTAGAGCTCGATTTGAAGTCAATAAACAAAATTCAGCAGCTAATTACATTTACAAACTGAGAGAAAAATAATGCAAGCAACATAAATTCACACTAGCACAAACTGAATCTATAAATATTTTATATAGACAGACAAATTAATATAACTGTATCTGGGTATTAATTGTGCTGTAAGTACCAAAGAGAATCTCATTATTACTGACAATTTTGATAAAAACGATCTATATCAACCAAAAAGCATCTCTTCAAAACTGGAACACACTTTGCTAATGCAAAAGTCCTTGGCTTGTTTTATGGAAGTGACTGCACCTCCAACCCATGCTGAAATGAGATCACAAAAGTTGTGTCTCAGATCCACTTGAGAAGGATTGAGCTCAGGAGACACAAGCTGAGAGTTGACAGGAATATACCAGCACACAATAATGGGGTTTCTATGGACAGTATATATATATATATATATATATATATATATATATTCTATCTTGAAACGCAAGGACTGTAAGGCCCTTAAAAAGAAAAGAGATGATTGACAAATGTCTTTATAGTTTTTGTGTCCATAAAAGAAAAGAACTCCATATAAGAGACAGTAAAGAACTAAATAAATAAAGGTAGTGACAACCGGTAGAATTCCTCAGTACAGAGAGCACCTTGGAATTCCCAGGTAGATCTAGTAAAGGTCTATACTTTTCTCCTCCGGAGACATTTAACCAACAGGGAGAGTCCTGGCCTTGTGGTGCCTTTCCGTCACTTTATTGCATTGCATTAGCTTTATTTATTAATTTTAGGGACAGGTAAAGAATACAGAGTCCTTTTCATGTGGAGCTACTCCGGTGTGAAGAGTAAAAAGACATGGTAAAGCTCCTATCTGAGGAACCACAGCCAAGCTTTAGAAACTTCTCTATAAAAGTACATCCTAGGTATCTGATCTCTGCACCTACTTCCAGTACGGTAACCTTGCTCTCCATGTTTGCGAGTGGAGTGCTGCATTTTTAACCCCGATTTTTTAATGCAGATTTCCGATTTTTAGATTTTCCGATTTTATCGATTCAAAGTGATAATAGCTATAAGTTATATGTTTTGAAACTCTTGTTTGATTAATGGAGTATTAATTACATACACCATTATAAATATATCCATTGTAAAGGTAAAAACATTGACGTTATCAAATTTACTTTGTTAAATAGGGAAAGGAGGCCATTATACGCAGAGAACTTGAGTTACACAATCTGGTGATTTTTTTGTGCACATAAATATCTAAAAATCTAAAAACAGCTAATCTTAATATAAACACACTTCTTACCAATCATGCATCAGTACTTTGATTACTTGCTTATTTAGCTGTCAGTAAAGGTGATGTGTAAAGTAATGTATTTGCAATGAAGCAACTGACTGATCTTGACCGAGCTGGCAAATTTTGTTGTCTTCATTTCAACGCAGTGTGGCAATAGAGATGTACTGCTTTCCCTAAGATTAGAGTGTCCATAAAATGGATAAGTAGCAATAATGTCATAATAAAAAATGCTACAAAATTAGCCATATTAGCTTCACATTGCTTAATGGAATAAGAAAAAGAAGAGGGAGAAAAAGAATAGGTATTCTACTCATTGTTTCAAAACATCTGAAATAATGTTAGGCTCTGATTATATTTATACTGCAGTCAGAGACAGGGCACCGGGGTCACAATGAAAGTCATTCTCTGATGGCTTTCCTTCTCGGGTATGGTCCCTCAGTTCACTGAAGTGTGTACAGCGTGATCCCTCGGTAAGTGAACATCATGTCACGCAAAGTCTTGCCCGGGATTCTGTTTTTAGCTTCTCTCCTGCCTTTTAACATATTTGGTGGTGATGGGCCTCTCTCTTTCCCAGGGGAGGTCTATTAAACGCGGGACAAGTTCAATTGCTTTTGTGCTGCTCCAGTGATCATGCAGATAATGATACCCAGGGAGACGGCAGCCCACTTGCTTTTTAAAGGTCTGTGTTCATCTCTCAGGAATCAGTGGCATTCATAGAGCCACGCAATTTTACAATCCATCTACCATCTTCACATTAGCAGTTATGTTCTTGCCTTTGATTAATTTGCATTGGTTTACCATTCAAGCCTCCCAAAGAGGAGCTCCTTTCCCCCTGTGTATCTCCCACACATCCTAACCTACACCTCCCAAGGCTGTCTCGCAATCCACACACATAGTCCCTCTCTCCCTGTTTACCTTCACACATGAAAGTGCTACAGGTGCTTGAACGTGCTTGGTTCACCATCATGCTGATTAACAGTAGAATGCTATACAAGGGGAAAAAAAACATCTCTTGCTCTCTTCAGTGTAGAACAACAGAAAAACCATCACACATGACTACCAAACTCTAGCAGATTGCTCACAGCTTTATTCATAGTCAATGATGTCTTTAATACCATCATGCCCCAATATCCTGATGTCCCACTGAAGCATTTGGATGAAATGAAAAACAACAGCAAAACTCTGTGAGTGTTGAATTAATACTGAGCGATACTGAGACTCTGAAGTGCAGAAAAAAAGCTTTTATAGTGTGTCTTAAAACAAGCAATTACAAATGGACTTTTATTCTATAGAAACTCTATTTATTTATCAGTATCTGCATATTACAAAAGGGACTATAGAACAGATGTATAATTTTCTGTTATTTTAGGCAAGAAGTGAGAGAAAGCAGAGTGAGTGAGAGTGAGGGGGAGAGAGGAACCAGAAGACAAATATTTGCTTGTGGCTAAAATCAAGAAAACTAATTAATTAGAACCTAGTCTACTTCTGCAGAGACTATACTTTCCATCAGATAAAATAAGTTACATTCGAATATTTTCATCTGATTCCTAATGATTGAAACATATTTACTGTGGTACCCAGCCAGCAGGTGTCAGTAAGATCCCAGGGAAAATCCCATTCGCGAATAAGCCTTTTTAACTTCAAATCGGAATGAATTTAGAAGGGCACGAGGTAAAAGCACACTGAAATTATAGAAAACCTTGCAAACAGTTTTATTCCTGGAAGACACTTCATTACTAATCCTAAAAGTGCGCGGTAATTTAATCAAATTACGCTTCATTTCGACCTCTTGATAAATGTATCAACATTACCCGTTTAACAATTAACTATACCGTATGAATAATCGTATGAATGTTCTTCTAATCCAAAATATTTGGACAGTGAACTTCTGCCTGCTACCAGTATAAACGAGGTCGCTAATGACGAAAAATAGCTACCTTGGTATCGAACTGAAATGTATAAATGAATTAAAATTATTATGAAGTGAATTATATATTGTGAGTTCTTTACGTTTAGCTATTTGGAAAAAAAATTATATATATATATAAGAGATGCGTAAATATAAAGGATCATCAAATTTTGTTTTGATAGCAATAGGTAGCTAGCTGACTGAGTAATTATCGGCCAACGTAACAGCGAGCATTTTGTTGTATCAATAACAAAAATGAGGAATGTATAGCGTTACGTACGGTCAAAAAGCATTCGAGCGCACACAGATCAAATAAGTATGTCAAGAATGAAAATAAAATTATTTGCGAACAGTGATTCAAAATCTAATCCATAGGCCAATAAACATCAGTTTTGTTTTATAATTTTATAATATTTTCTAAATATCCGAACATAGGGAGGAAAATTAAAGAATACCATATTGCCGCTCTGTCCTCCCTTACACCTTACTCCGCAATCTGTTGATATCTGTTGCATCTGACAACTGAGAACAAGAGTAATTCTCTCCGTCTTCATCAAACTGCACACCAGCAAGTGACTGACCAAGGATGAGCATTTGTAAAACAGCTGCAAACAGATCGCTCGCTGTTGTACGCAGACAAACCTTGACAGGAACAACAGGTTCATCCTTTACAGGACACTGGGTCTCATTTATCAAAGGTGCATGTGCGCAAATCCGTGTGTGAAGGGTGCTTACCCAAGGGTGGGTTAGAGGGATTTTTAAAAACCCTTTGCGTTTGTTACACTCTAATTCCACGCATAGGTCACACCGATTTTGACTCACGTGAAGCGTGACTCGCGATGCGCAAAGCGTATGTAGGGCTTTCTGGAATTCCAGAGATTATGGAAAGAGGTTAAAGCCACTGATAGAAAAAGCATCCACCCAATCTCCATCCATGGTCGCGAAAATGTTTTTTTAACAGATGGATATTTGTTTATTCCAGTCGTATAAATAACCCCTCAGTGGGGGAATTTCCAGACTGTGGGACAATTTCTGGAGAGGCGCATGCAGGATGCTAGATTCCCCTTCATGCACATTACAGGAAAAAAATAACTTTAAATTACGTTAATATGGGAACCGTATTATGTCTGAGGACGGGCAAACAAATAACTTGTTTAAAGTTAGCTAGCTAGCTACAGCCAATATCAACCCATAAATTAATAACTCACAACGACGCCTAAGCTCCACTAAAATTAGGCAACAGTTAACTGATTATACTGAAGTTGTAACAAACTGTTGTACGCCAACTGTACCGAATAAGATTCCCAGACCACACAAAATAAAGTTGAATGCAAGAGTCGGGTGCATTTCAGAGGAGCGGATAGTACATACGACTCTTTTAGTGGCACGCGGGTCGCACATACGGTCCATTGGTAACCACTTTCCCACCACTGCTGTAAAGTTTTTTCCTCTTATCTCACCATGCCTTGATTGAACCAATTTAATATACTTCCTTATATGGCATATGTGGGCGTTTCTTTATGCAAATTGACAAACGGCACACATTATCGACGACGCACATTAAATACACACAGATCAGCTGCGTAATCAGACTCGATAAATCCGACATTGATTTTACGTAAGTGCTTATTATGAGCTCCAATGTATGCATTTCCTGTGTACTAAATGATAAATGAGATACATTTTCATAAAAAAAGATGAAAACAAGTTGGATTTAAAACGCCCAAAAGCCACAAAAAGGCAAGAAAGCAAGTGGGTTACAATTAGGCAGATGAGCGCAGCTTCTATGACGCATTACAATTCGTTCATGGGCAGGACATCTCTAACAGCGTCCATTCTATTGCTGCATTCCCAACAAACGTTTTGACATTTGTCTTCATTATTATCAGTGACTAGAAGAGATGCGCTCCATGCACGCTCCATTACCTTCCTTCATTGCACGGTTGCATGCCTGAAATAACACATTTGATGGATCCACAACGAAATAGGGCTGCAGACGTTTGTCTAATTATTAAGGAGAAGCACACACATGCAGGGCAACACTGGCTTTGGAACAGTAAAGATTGAGAGGAAAGATGGAAACATATCTAAATGTTATTTTAATCTGTATAATTACATCTTGCAACGAAATGACCCACAGGCCCTGCCACTTTCACTTCGATAAATCCAATATGTGTTAAGGCAGATTATTAAAATTCAGCATTGGCAGATGGGGATGTCGCTCTGAGAAGCGAAGCTTTGTGGTCTAAAAACAGACCCCATATTGAAACGTGATTAAGGCAAAGGGGAAATGTGCTGCTTTCCTTCTCTTAATAGGTGCTCTTCTCTTAGCAGAGTTGAACGGCTATCTGTTTATCCTGCTGATTCGGCGTGTTTGTCGGAACAGCACACATAGAATGGTGCTTCTTTTGCAATGGGGTTTGTGGAGTATGCATTCATGATATATATCTTGAATTGTAAAAGAGTAATAGGCAGTAGTAAGATAACCTTTCTGGACTTTTGTTTAGACAGTTTTATTTGAGAAAGCACCAGTCCAAAAGACCGAATATAAAATTAAGCTTTTACTCCGGAAACCACGATTCACCGTGTTATCAAATTTGGTTAACGTAATTCATTAAGGTCAACTGATAATCTACTGTTGAATCATGAATCAAAACAAACTAATGAGACCCAGTAATGAGTCAGAAACTGAATTTATTTATTTTTTACCCACATACATGACAGCCAATGATATCAACTAATAACAAACATTTTTGTGGATGGCGTATCAGATTTTAGACGTGGTTCATAATGCCCAATGGACAAGTGTAACCGGTTTAAGGGTTCACAGCAGCTGTGGAAGGGGTGACATGGGCACTGCCGGACATCCCACCCCAGGTGTTCTCACTGCCGGCCTGGGGGGAAAGGGAGGCTAATTCATCTGCCCCTCTGCCCTGCTCACCTGGAGTGATACGGCGATGTCCGGAAGGCAGCCTGCTATTTCACGGCCTGTTAATCGCTAATGTTGTAACACGGCCCGTGTTTCAATTTTAGGGAACAAGGAGCATTAGCGCTCGGCTTAAGGTTCATGCGGGCCGTCGAGGGGGACAGACAGTAGGAAAGGGGCGAAGGGGGACGGGGGAGTGACGGGCATCCGCTTTCTTCACGGACCGATGAGCTGGTCCTTCAGATGCAGGCGCACAGTGGCGTGACCGCCGCCCTCTATGTGCCGCGCTCGCTTACAGCCAAACATCTGCTACTTAACCATGACGCTTTCACCGACAGCTTCTCATTGTGGTTCAGAGATAAGTCTATAACCACCCACATCATTTGGCCACATCGTCTGGTAAAGCAGGGCCATGTAACAATCACTGGATGACTAAGTCGCTGGCAGTGAAAAGGCTTTTGCTGCCTTTTTTTTTGCAGCACATAGGGTGGCCCTGTGAAATCCCCTGCACACATATTAAAACCGGCTCCCTGCAACACAGATGAAAGTAAAGGTCAAGTCGTTCATTTGTGTTCTAAGTAAACAAGGCTGTGATAGGGGAGAGCTATTATCCTTGGATACGGTGCAATGATTGATTGCCCTTCTGGCATTTGGAAAACTGGACATCCACAGTGTTTCCTCTGTGGGGCCGTGGCACGAACAGAGAACGGCTGAGAAATAAACAACACGGCGTGAGGAAGCAAGACTCCAACACCAGAGCATTTTTAAAGCGCCCTGTCCGCCGCAGTTCTGCCGATAACATTTCCACAGTGTCTGTTTTTGGATACTTGAGGTTTGCCCAAACCAGTTGTGACCAGGTAGCACTGCCCCGTGGTCGCTCCACGCTAACCCAGGCTGTCGTCCACCCCCCCCCCCCCCCACCGCTCCATCGGCTTCTCTGCAGCTCAGGCAGCTGCTGTATCACCCCGTGACAATTAGTCCTTAATAAAGTGAAGCCATCTGCATGGCACAAACAAACAAAGCGCTAACTGAACAGCAGTTTGCCAGGTAATTTCTGAAAAGAGAACTCAGTCGACAACAGAACCAGTGGGACCTATCTACTCAGAGGGACGAGGGATTATGCCTCCTAATGTGTTACTAAGGCCTAGGTGCCTATTATTGTACTCATTTTATTGTTGTTTTCTACGTCATTAATAGGGATACAACCCATCTATTTCTGCGAAAGAGCTGCAGACCTGAAATTGCCCTCTACGCATTCTGCAAAGACGAATCATTTTAACGAGCCAGACAAATTTCACACTTCACACTGGAGCTATTTGTGCCACAAACAACAATACCGTGCAACAGATAGCTGTTTTTGTTTTTATTTTGAACCACATTTGCTGAAAATGCTATTGCAAAGATATTATCAAATAAAACGGTTCACCAATACAAAATCAGACGCTATGAATCACAGCAAATCCGCAGGATCAGAAATGATCCCTGCGTGCCTATTAGAGAGGCAGACATGGGGGGATGCAGACTGGAGGAGCACATCAGTGTGGATTGTGTCTGGGGTTGTCTCTGCAATGCCGTGTGATAGCAGTTCACAGCACCACTCCCCTGGGGGAACTCGCTCCCATTTGCATACTTTAAAACTCATGACGTCATGCGTCTGTGTGGAAATAAAACAACTAAAAGGCAGCCTGATGCAACTCACTGTGACTGAAGCCAGACTGAGATCTGACTAGTGAGCATTTCTACTGAAACTGCCACTGCGGGTGCTTGGAATGAGGAAAGATGGATGTGGGCTTTTAGTAACAAAGTTAACCTTTTGCAGCTTAATGTTGTGCAAATGAACAGTTTCTGCCTTATTTTTCGTGAAGGAAATAAACTTTCAACCTGCTGTCCATATTGTTTGTTGGTGTGCGTAAGTGAATTTGTGCGACGGATAGAGAACATATATCCATGTTGGATAAGGTGTTTCCGTTTACACCACTGAGAAGTTAACGTTTCAGTCACCCAAATAACACAAAACCTAGGAGAGGAAATGTGGGTGTAGCACGGACACGCGCACGGCCACGGACACGCGCACGGACACGGCCACGCGCGCAGCCACGCGCACGGACACGCGCACGGACACCCCGCTGCTCACCTCCACTCCCTGCACTTTCAGCTTCATGTGGTCCTCCCTGGTCGTCTTGCCATCTTTCCGCTTTTTCCAGCAGTAGCCATCCTTTCGGTACTTCACCTTCTTTCTGTTGTACAATATCATCGACCCATTCTGTGGCCTGGATCCCAGAGCGAGAGGTGGAAAGACAAGAAAGGAGTCTTAGTCAAAGGTAACCCAATGGGACTCATTTCAGAGGACCAAAGGGCCACGGGGCTCGAAGAGTCAGTAATGCACCAGTGGTTCAGGTGCCACACATCCTTCACATTCTACATTGCTATGCACAGTTTGTCAGTGAACAAATAGATTTTCTGCATGGCCGCTGTCCAATATTTCTTCTTTCTCTTAAGGTGGGCTACATCTGACATACAGACCAAACCTTTAAAGTAAATAGGTGGTTCTTCCTAGATAACCTCTTGAGAAAAAAACTCTCTAAAGAATATATTGTTTAAAATACTTTTTCACACAATATTTGACTGATAACGACTTCAGGCATTTCTTCTGCTTAGTGAATACTTGCTGTGCTTTCTTATTATTTAAGCATTAATAAGCATCAATTAAGCATCTCTCTTTGTTTATAAGACATTCATGAGTTGCTCAGTAGGAAAAAGTGTTCTAATGAGCTGAGCATGGTGAATGGAATTAAAATAAAAGATTTCAATAGCCTGGCTAACATGGAACTAGAGAACTATGCACACAGACATGCAAGTTCCCTCCAACACACTGGTACACACCTACACATCCACGCATGCAAGGTGCCTCTGCAGCTGAACGGTTCTGGATGACTCCCAAATGAGAGCCGGCTGCCTGCACGCTCCACGCCTCCGCCGCCGCGAGGGTCCGACCCACCGGCCCTCAAAGAGGACGTGGAGGAAGAGGAAGGCTCAGCCATCCGAGCGGCCGGCAAGGCTCATTAGCGGAGTAATCGCCGAGAAGCACAGCCCAAGGTTACAGGGCAGCTACGACAGCTTCTTTCTCCTTCTGTCTTTCACAAACAATGCCCCCCAATTAACAATATAGCCTGCCCCCGGCTGTCCGACATATTGCAGTGCCATTTCCCTTTTTTTTGTGCATTTTGTCCTTTGTATTTTCTTTAATGCCACTCCTATCAATCTCCATCGCGGTGCACGGGACCTGGTCCTTGTTTATCTTGTGATCGTTCATCAATCATTTCCTGGGATGAGTCTCGGAGGCCTACGGTCGGGGAACGGAGCTCCCAGCAGCCTGGAACTGTGGCCCCTGGCAGGACCTTTTAATTAGAAATGTCAAGGCAACCCCCGCCGTCCTCAATCCTCTCTCCCAGCTCGATGACAGACTCCCATCAGTGAACGTCTCTATCCACCTCCAGCTCCCAGTTCTCATGTTCAATCTTCTCCCTCTCATCCCTCTTTTATTCTTCTCTCCTCTTTGTGCCACATCCCTCTTAAATGCACTTTACATTGTGCTTTTTACATTTTTCCCATTCTCCCCCCATCTGATCTGCTTCCCACCAATGCCTGGCTCCCACTCTCTCTGGAATTTCAGCCTTAGCCACTTTGTCATGCCTGCTGTAGTTACAACTTTAGGGTTTTGTTCTGGGGTGACTCCACGTTCTCTGCTATAGGAGATCCAGTATCTCAACCGCAACATAATCCACTCCTATGCTTCGAGAGCGTGTCAACCGGCACCCTGCTTCTGATGTGGTTGATTTGGCATCTGCATTTGCTGCAGGTTCTTACCGTCTAAAGAGCATAGCCTACAGCTTGTTTTTTGGGAGGGTAACTTGCTCATGAATAAAAATGCACACGTTGCAGCCAGTTTAGATGGCTTTCACTTGTAGATATATATGAATAACCGTGGATTGAAATTTAACACACCACAGATATATTTGGCTATGGCTACATTCCTATTCAACAAAGCATTCTCAGTTCAATTGGTAAATGGAGAATGCTTCATTGAGTACTAATACAAATGCTAATACAGACTGTTTAAATTTTCACATTTGCCATTATGTGGTATTAAACTTCAGATATTCTATCAATTTAAGAAGTTATATAATAATTCACTAATTAAATTGACTATATTAGTTTAATTTAACAATAAGGTGAGTGATAATACAAAAACCGATTACAGCAGTATCATTTCCTCAAAAGCCTTCAAAATTTACTTGAGGGTCCATATAACATATGTATCATAGTTGTATTTAATAAGCGGGTTTAAAGCTCAAAGATCCTGTGGCAAACAAGGTGACAGAGACTTTTTTATACAGGGTTGAGACTCGAACCCTTATCTTCCCAACCTGAGCCCTCATTGAGATCAGAGTGCGCTTGCCTTGTTTATCTGTTTCAATGAACTTCCGCACGCTCCAGCCTGTTGTAGCTTAGAGTTCCCGTCAGTCTATTCACATAGCATCACCTAGCGCTGTGATTGACACGCCTTGACGTCCGTAGCCAACAGCCAATTGGCCAATCCTCAATTCAGGCACCCGTGGGAAGACTAGGGTCAAATAGAGACTTTTACTGATGGCGTGAGACTCTAACTCAGGTCTCCCACGTCATCCTTAATGATGTCGCTAAAGAGCACAGACCAACAAGCAACCTCTGATTGTGCCGTCTTACTCTTAAGCAGATCCAGCCAATCCCCACGGCTCCTATACATGGCAAGGAAGGGTCTTACTCTCTCCACACGTCTCCTAGCTCAGTGTACTTGCCAATTCAATTATTCTTATCTGAATTATTTAATAATAACTATTTATTCAAGGAGGAAAAATTCTCTTTTATAACATTAGAATGGCAGGCAGCTCACTCTCTCTCTCACAGACCAAGTATGTAAAATGGAAATCTTGCACTTTCACAAACAAAATCTAAAAAATGGTCCTTTTCGGTGCTCTCATTGGTATCAGGTTTGATGTGAGCCGTGTCGGAACAAGTTGTGTTTTTGAAGATTAATTTGTTTAGTAGGGCAGTAAAATTAGTTTTATCCAGTTAGAAAATAGGGGGATAAGTGTGGGCCTGTGTGGAAAACACAGAGCCTTGGCTCCAGATCTCTGGGTTTGTTTCAACATTATATATTATACATTATATGAACTTTTCATCACTTGGAAGAGCCCGTTTTTTTTTCCAATTCTTCCTCCAGTTTAGGTAGCCTAGTCATAAAACTGTGCAGACACACAGATAGATATTTGAGTGACCTTGTGATTAAACCATGTGATTGCTCCAGAGGCCAGAGGTAACGGAGAATTTTCATTCGGATGGCTCAACCATACTGATGCTACAGTGAGCTAAATCCTGTAGGAAAACATATGGGATTTCCACACAGAATTTAAACTTACAAAAAAAACACAATATTAATATGTGTACTGGTAAATCTAGAATGGTAGCAGCATTTGTCTACTGTGGAGATCAAATTCAATATCAAAAAAATTGTCTGGTGGGACCCAAAAAAGGCTTAACTATTTCTCTTCACAAAATAACCATTTGTAAAGGTAACTCTTAAAGATATAGCATCCCTAGAATCATATCCATTATGAATAATCTTTGTGATTTCAATAATACCGTGATTTTGTTTTGTTTTTTGCTGCGGGAAGAGTGTTGGTGAACATCTTATAGATGAGCTGGCCAGGAACCATGGGGAAAAAGATTAAGAAGAACATGCCCGCCCTGAACTCCACCGCAACAATGAATAATATTCATACATTCATACACGACACACACATGCCCGCCCTGAACTCCACCGCAACAATGAATAATATTCATACATTCATACACGATACACACATGCCCGCCCCGAACTCCACCGCAACAATGAATAATATTCATACATTCATACATGACACACACATCCCTGCCCCGAACTCCACCGCAACAATGAATAATATTCATACATTCATACACGACACACACATGCCCGCCCCGAACTCCACCACAATGAATAACATTCATACATTCATACACGACACACACATGCCCGCCCTGAACTCCACCGCAAAGAATAACATTCATACATTCATACACAACACACACATGCCCGCCCTGAACTCCACGGCAATGAATAACATTCATACATTCATACACGACACACACATGCCCGCCGTCTCTCCTGGCGTCACTTGTTCCGTTGCATTACCCTACACCAGCGTGACCACCGTGAATAATAATGCCAATCAGTGATAAATTAGAAATATTTCAATTTGCCTGCCTTCTGATGTCACGTACTGCTCAAACATGCCTTGAAAGTGTGTTCACGGTATGAGGACTATCAAAAGGAGGCAGGACTTTTCACACGTGTTGTAATCACAGCCCCGGTCACAATCTGATTTGACGGCACCTTTATGGTCCGCCGTCGGGCCCATGAACAGAAAGCGGCTGTTAGCACGCGGCCGCACCGAGCTGTAACACACGCGATTGATGATTTCCAGATAAGCGGCTCCTCGGCGTGGCGGGGTGCTCATGTGGAAGGAGTGCTCGCATGGAAACTACTTTAAATGTAAATGCAACCTCTCCGGAATTAAGATTCATGGGCCGGCGTGCCCAATTCTGACAGTGCTCCCACATCACGAGAGGATCACCATCTGCTCCCTCTGCATAGCGTGAGAGAGCCAGCGCTCGGGTCTCTCGTGGCGGAAGCTGCCGCGGGTTGGAGGCGTTTGAGCATGTGCTATGACGGAACAACAGGAAGGTATAGGACACGGGTGACATATAGCTTTGAGCGCGGTTCTGGTACCGTGAGTCGGGGTTGCACCGTCCCCCGTCACCCCCCTTTCGCTTCTGTCAGTGATTGCCTGGAAACTCTCATGAATACCTTCCAGAGACAAGCACCTGGTGCTCTTATCTGGGCAGCAGAAGACACTATAAAAAGAATGTGCCTCTGCTAAGATTACAAGGATAAGAAATGGTTGTGGGACAGAGAATGGTTTGGAAGGCTCCCTTCTCATATCTACTAAGTGTGAGCCCTGCAGAGGGAGAGAAAAAGCTACCAACAGCAAATGGTGAAGTTTTGATGGTAACAACCAGGGCTCTAACAGTTTTTCCCAAGCCTTTTCTGGAGTAGCAAACTTTCACAAATGAAAACCTGCAGCAGCGAGATGCAGTAGCACCTGTTCTGTTCCATCATGTTCACCCCATCACACGCCATTATCGTCATTACGATTCTTATTTGTTATCGCTATAATTATTATTTTTACTTGTATAATGCACATTATTACTATCAACAGCGCCCATTCTGTGTAATCATCATTCATTTGTGTACCTTGCTTATTTCACTCTAAAACTTAACAGCACAGTGTGTGAGTATGAGTATTTGTATGACTGTGTTTACTACTGCAATAAAAAATGATTTGTGTCTGTATGAATGTTTGTAAGCCTGCGTTTACTGCTACAATAAAACTGTATTTGTGTGTGTCTGGTGCTTTTAAGCCTGTGTTATTTCTACAATAAAAACGTTCGGTATTTGAGCGAGCGTGAATGTTTGTGTGACTGTTTATAATTACCACGAAAGTGTTTTTTTCTCTAATATGCCTGATGTGATGTTTTTTGTGTAGTGTTAATATTCTTACTTTTTCATTTCACTCAAAAAGTACCTTCTGAAAATAGTAGCAGCATATCATGTGCAGATTACTAATGACCTTGTTTAAATACAGGCAAACTCTTCTCACTCAAGAGTGGCAAGGCAGTGCCTCTGGTAAATAGTTTTGAACATTCACTAATCAAACAAATTAAGCGGATTATATATTGTATGTCTTTAGATTAGTTGAAATACTAAATTACTAAATGTTAAAGAATGTTCACGCTCCTGTGAGAAAATAAATATGATTATGCGCAACTAACATAAAAATCTCAAGTATATATGAAATATGTATAGTCAGATTATAAATATAAAACAAGTTTTTGCACCCAAAGCAGAGTAAAACAGTGTATGCACAGCTACTGTACACACATGGCAAATTTCAGCACGTTCAGAGATTAGGGTGGATGCTCTCCGACGTTGGGCTAAAACCTGGACAAAATCACCAGCTCATTTGGTCTCTCCTTCAACTGCCCTGCAATGTAATACTCATAATTTTAAACTCATAGCCCAGAGTGAGGATCCAGCATTCTTGTCAAATTGTGCAGGGGAGCACAGCCCAATGCTTTTTTCCGCTTTTAAACAAATAAATCCTTAATTACAGAATGAAAACGCCCGGAGAGTAACATGTGTGGGTTAGGTTAAATAACTGAAAAATTAAACAACAGCGTGTGAAGGCCGCAGTCCTGGCGATGCGAATTGTCCGTCCAAGCAACTCCAGTCCTCCAGAGAGATGCCAAAGACAAGGTGTCCTCCATGCAGCTTTCATGCCAGACTGGCCTTAATGCATTTCCAGGGAATGCCTGTCACTCCTTCATCTGAAGTTCCTCCTTAAGTGCCACGGTGCTCCTAAACATTGGCCTTACTCAGTGTTCCCCAGGCAGCTCAAACGTGAAGCCAGCGTTCTGTTGACAAGTTGCCAATGTAAATAAATAAATAAATACATACATACATAAATAAACGGGAGTGGACCGACACAGGGCCGACCGCGGAGGAATGCGTATTCTCTCTCCAAAAAGTAAAGCAGCTTAAGGAGCAAAGATGAAAAAAAACAATATTTGAAATTTTCGTTTTTTTTGTGTTTGTTTACGAGTGAGGGGCTGGCATTGCAACATTCATTTAATCACCATGGTGTCACAAATGTCAACATTCACCAGGGATTTGGTGCAAATTCTCCATTCCGAATGCGTCCACAACAAAACATGAGCCAAACAAGTTCTTATGGAGAGACTCTGCGTTTTTTTGCGAGTATTGCCATGGTTATTTATGGTTTCTTATACACTCATAGCCAGAGTATTTCATAAGTGCAGGCTGTCGACCAGATAGCGGTATACTCTGACTGTTTGGCTTGTGGTGTGTTTTTTTATTTAGAGGGTAAAAACATGAAAATAATATAACATATAAATGTCCTATAAATGAGGTAGGCATCTATACCACAAGGTGGATTGAAAGTTAAGTCAAATACAGATGTATGCACTTACCAACATCTTACCCACATGCACTGTATGTTACCAGTAGCCTCTAACAGTGTTTCCTTACAGAAACCCTCTGGTACGATATCCAATGAGCAAAAAGCACATTTTCACAGACCCATTTAGATAAGAGATCCCCATTGACCAGAAATGTAATACCATTTCACAATCAAACAGCATGTGTAATAATGTACCCCCTTTTTTACTAGCAGGAGTCAGGTTTGCCTGAGCCTAAGTTGGGCCGATTTTGACAGCGTCCAGTATCTTCTATGTATTACCTTGTAATGAATGTTTGCATTTCTCTGGATGTAACTACACTACACAACCTAGCCAATTCAAACCACACTTAAATCTGTGTTCTGGTGACTAGAGGAGTCTTCTGTACTGTCGAAATACAGCTGCTTAATTGCTGATATTTCCTAAATTTCCTGGGGAAATCATTTTTACGCATTAGCTACTCAAGAGCATAACTGCGAGCCTACAGGAGGACAATACCTGCTTTGATCCGCTTTCTTATGCCACATCGCAATTGATGCTTTTCAGTTAAGGAGGGATTTAATCAAATAATCCTCTGGGCCATTTTACAGCTTTCTCTGGAAAAACCCAGTACAGGCCTACACTGAGAAGGGCCCTGTTAGTTCCTTTTGTTTTGCTATCCAACCAAGATTTTGGTCATCTGGCATGCGCGTATTAGATTACTAGTTTGAAGAGAAAGCATAATAGTAACAGTCCATTCTCGAGGAGCCAAGACCTGTACAAATGCAAATTACTTCTTGTTGTAAGACGTTTTACCAATTCATATAAAACCTGCAAACGGCTATGTTTTATCTAGTTAAAAAGGTAGGGGGGAAGAGGACAGAACAGAAATTTTATCATTTAAACAATATATATTTTTCCCTGCAATGACAGACACAATTTAGACCAGTTTTTTAGAGAGCCCTCACTTCTTTAGGATAAAAAATAAGCAGATTCACAGACATTATGTTTTCTAGTTCCTGGGGTTAATTCTTACTCATGACGAGAGCCATATGAAATCCCAGTCGTTACAAATACTTGGGGTGCATACTCAAGTGAAATTTTTTAACCACCACGAGACATGATGCACTTTCTAGCCAAATGGCGCCTACATAAAGCTCATCTACCATCTCTGACGCTACTGCTCAATATTCTGTTCATGTTGGTGTCTGATATAGACCATACATCAGTGGCTGTTTTCTTTCATGCATAATGAGGAAGTAATCATGTAAATAAAAGGGTCTGTTTAACTCATTCTGGATCTTATCGTGATTTTTATGCACCCTTGAGTAAAATAGCAAATTAAGCATTAAGGTCCAATTCTGAAGCGTCTCATTTCCAATTAAGGTCCCGACGTTATCAGCAAACGCAAAAAAGCAAATGCCGTCGCCACTGATGCAGGGCTGTGTGCTACAAAAATGTGCGTTATAGTAATTAACCTGTTTAATTAACAGTTTAAGATAAAGAAGGTATTAACATGCAATAAATAGAGTGTGTTGTCTCTTTTCAAAAAGAGCAGTGTATCAATCGTCAGAAATCTACAATGATAAGCGGCTACGTCGCTAAAACAGCTAGAAAAACAACACAATTAAAAAGATATTGCGTGTTGAAAGTCATAGTAGCTCACAGTATTTTACAAAACAGCACATGTTCCACAGGAGGCAACAAAAATTGCAAGAAGAAAATATTGGTAACTAGGCAACAATAAAACATACAGTATTCTTTCTTTGCATGCACAAACACACTGAAGTGGTTTGCTTTGGTTTGGTAAAAAATGATAATCCCTGAATGTTGAAATAAGAAATCATTCAGATTTAAAAAGGTTCTGAAAAATAATCTTAAATTCATTACTAACAAGAAGTGGGGGAAATCTAAGTCCATTCTCCTGAGCTTGACACTCCTATGCCTCATGTTGGTAATACATTATAGATGGCTGGAAAAGATTAAATGTATTGCCAATTATATACTTAGTGAGTTATTTGGGTAAACATATAAAACGTTATGAATGTTTTACACATTCATTAATTTTACATCATTATTATTAAATTAATGCAACATTTATTAAATGATAACCCATTAGAAATGTATGACATGTATGTTGTACAACAATAATACATTTACCTAATGTTTATTTTCCCCCAAAATACTTTTTTGTTTCATTGTGATTACATTTTTCTTACGTGTGGAATAAAAAGCATCATAAAGAAATTGCTGAAACGTTGGAAAATATACATCTTTTGGTCATATTTTGCGTCCCATATTTCTCATTACAAAGTTTCAACACCCACATATTATTTTTTGTATAGATTTAGGCTCCCCACATTCAAGCAACCATCCCTTGTTTCTAATCTCCTCTGAACTGTATGATGATGGACTAGGCTGCAGTGAGAGGTGAGTGGGAGGAAATTCCTATTTTCTCAAGACAACAGGTTTTTATCTCGCCACAACATGGAAAATGCGAAGTGTCCGCCCCCCCAGTCGGCTCCCAGCTGGAACCCAGAACCTCTCGCAGAGAAGACAGAAAAAACAACAACCCGAAGACCTGAGGAGTCTCCCTGGTGGACCTGCAGCAGAGCTTACTCATTTTTTGAAAGCAGAATGATATCAGGAGGAACATGGACTGCATCTCATGCAAACATCAAGCCCAGAGCTGGTACTGTTTCCAGCCCCAAGAACTGGATTAAGCAACTGGGCCATCAATCTCCAGTTCAGCCAAAGACCTGACCTTGGCCCTGAAGCAACTGTGTCATGACAGAGCAGCTAGTGCCATTGTACCTTTGCTTATGTCTAAGGAGCTCTTTTTAGGGGAAACCTTTTTTTTTTTGCTGACATTTAAAAATGTAATCTACACGCTATTAGACGGCATTATAAAAATTCAAGTCATGAGCATAATCAATAATGGAGTTGTGTTTTTTGTGTGTGCATTAGTATAGATTGGTGATATTTGCACAGTGGGATGGTTAAAGGCGACTCCTGCCACTCAGTTGTAATTGGAAAAGCAGAGGCATGAATAGGGAAAAACAAGAAACTAAGGAAAACTAATGAAAGGCAGAAAAGAGGCAAGGCAGTCAAGGCACCCATTGTCGTGGGGTAGAATCAATAAAAATGAGGTAGTGTTCCCGACACTTTAAGACGGTCATTAAACTATCCCCTCTCTTGTTTTATGACTGCCTTTGTGTCAGATGATAACAGGGTCGTGAAAGCACTTCCTTGTCTCATTGCAATCGATTTATACCCTTTGTTAAGGAAATGACATCCCCTGCTTATGACAGCCTCACACTAACTTTAATTATGCGCAGTCCCTCTCAATTATATGGGTTTTTTTTTCCTTATTTACCTTTAACTGAAAATTGACAATAGAAAGTATGGCTAATATCAGCCATGAATGTTGTATTGCTAGATAGAAGAAGTCAGAAGACAGAAGACAAACAAAAGACAAACTCCAAACTCTTGTTTCAGTTCCCTCAAGTCTTTTACACCAACTTTGGTTTTTGGTAAGATCACAGAAATCTTTTCGCCATAGGGAAACTTTGAAGTCTAGAACAGGTTGCTGGGTGAAAGAGGTGCGGCAGAGTCACATCAAACCGAGAGAGAGAGAGAGAGAGAGAGAGAGAGAGAGAGAGAGAGAGAGAGAGAGAGAGAGAGAGAGAGAGAGTTTAAGAAAGTTTTGAGATTGAGTGAGAAAAGAGAAATATTTTTTTACCAAGAAAT
>JAOYSI010013679.1:35434-76691 GCA_025775065.1 Hiodon alosoides | reverse complement strand
TTATCTTGAGACCTGGTATAAAACCTTTTTAAAGAAACAAACCATCCGGAAGCAAAGGCATCCGGAGTTTCCTTGAAGAATGGTAGCAAACACTTGTTCAAAATGCTCTCTATTCATTTTCTGATGGCAGCCACCTGTTCTTTTTTTCTGTCCTGAAAAATTTGCCCATTGCCAATAGACGAGAAAAAAAGGATTGTGGCTGTCAAAGTTTGCAGCAATGGGTTAGCCCTTGTTACCTGTTGGCCTCCGGGGTCCATGTGCCCGTTGGGTTATTGGTGCTAATCGTGGCAGTCTAAGTCTTTTGATTGAAATAATAAAAGTTCCTTTTTATGATTCTCTCTGGGCTCTCCCACAAAAGAAACTCACAATTGCATGATTTGATGTGGATATTTGTTTATTTAAATAATCAGTTGTAAAAATGTCAAGATTTGTTCATTTTAATTACGCTAAATTGATTAATCAAAATTCTTTATGACCAACAAAAGGAAAATATGCGTGCTGACCCTAATACAGAAGAGCAATACAGAAACATTACAGCGACTAGAACTCAAATGCTGGGAAAATGTTCATATTTATATACAATAGAAAATTTTCAATATATAAAAAAACATACCCTACCGTTCAAAAGTTTGGGGTCACTTGACATTATCTTGTTTTCCATGAAAACATACATGAAATGAATTTGAATAGGAAATTTGACCATGTTGAATATATATTAATATTGACAAAGTAGCAAAATTTATGTGATAATAACCTGTTTAAGCAGTAATGGTCAACATTAATTGATGGTATGAAAACCTATAACTGCGACTCATATGTGTTAGACAAGGCAAGGCAAAAAAAAAAAAAAAACATCACGTCCTTTGTTCTTAGTTTTTTTTTTTAAATGAAGTTGCAAGGTAGGTTAAAGTAAGTTAATGTTCTGGAATCCTCAGGTTTGGAATTGGTGGCAATCGTTTTAAGGGGGGGGGTCTCCAACAGTCTTCGCAGGCACGGTGTCTGCTGGTTTACGAGAAACCTCACAGTTAGCATCTGATGTACACTTAGAAACACCAGGTGAGATCATTAATAATCCAAAAAATGACTATAATTAAACAAGCGACGTTGGGGGGTGGGTGGGCAGCATACATTGCAGCCTACAAACCCTGACCTTCAGTGATTTTTAAGTACTGATGAATACCTCCATGATTATCAGACTGTGTTTAGAATACTTTATTTCAACAAAAAGAACAGTATATTGTGTTTGACTAGGTCTAGTGAATACTCGCCTGCTTTGCTTCTGGATTTGGCATCAGGACGGAGCATAATGGGTCTGGTGTAGCAGGTTGCTTCGGTGGCAATTCTTCTTGGCCATAGTGAACAATAAAAAAAGATAATAGTTGACCATAGCCTGAGCATTAACAGTAAAAAAACATTTTTTTAAAAGCTGAAACCCCAGAGCTAATGTGGGAAAACTAGAAAAGTATTCCCAGAACCCAGAGGCAGTTGAGAAAATTATATAGTAGTAGACACATACAGAATAAACAGTCAGGTTCTTTGTGGGAGGTTCGTTCTTGGTTCTTGGTTGCCAGGACTGCACTGGACAAGCCAGGCAAAGTATAGTAAAATTAAATTAATTGTTTTTACGACAATTAGTCTCAGCAGGAATAAACTATGGCAGAATACAAAATGTGGTGAGATGCAAGGGAAGGTAATATAGCCATGAAGGTGTCCCGCCTCCTAGAAGCACAGCCAGACCAATGAAGGGAGGCCTACTAATAGAGAGGTGACAGCAAGGAAAGGTCTTTGCACCAAAAGATTTAATGGCCAAATTCCACCCTCCATCTCAGCACTCTAGATGGCTAAAAGATCGACAGATCATATGGGTTTTTTTATCTGGTTTTAAAGTCTGATTCCGGGATAAAATTTGTTAAACTATTCCATAGTTGATGGGCTCTGTATGAAAAGGCTCTACCACCTGATTTAGCTTTTGCTATTCTTGGGAAAGTCAAAAAGCCAGCCTATTATGAGTAAATAAATCTCTGAGGATTGTGGGGAGTAGGAGGTCTTTTAAATACAAAGGCCAATGACCATTTAGTGTCTTAAAAGTAAGCATTAACGGTGAGCATGGTGCTCTATCGGTAACCAGTTGAAGTAAGGATAATGCTGGCGTGATGTGGACATATTTTCTTGCTTTAGCTAAAATCCGGGTAGCAGCATTCTGCACAAGTTGTAACATTTTTTTCACAGTCTGTGAGCTGCCTGAAAGAAGGGCATTAAATAGTCCAGTCTATTGGTCACAAAAGCATGGATAAGAGAAAACGCCGGATTTTAGCAATAGTTCTAAGATGGAAAAATGCTGTTTCCGTTGTATCAATTGTTACCCCAAGGTCTTTGATTATCAAAGTGAAGGCACCAAGTAGCCATCAAAACTCATTGTATAATTCATCATGTGAAATCACCCATTGTTTTATGTCCTTGATTCAAGATTCAAGTATCAAAATGCTGAGCCTTGCATGGTTTAACAGATAGATATAGCTGAGTTGTCTGCACAACAGTAGAAATTAATCCAATGCTTACGAATGAAATCACCTAGTAACATGTATAGGTCGAAGAGCAGGGGACCTAAGACTGAACCCTGTGGGACACCATACCTAACTTCAGTGTAAGACATGTAGCGTATGACCACAATTATGTGTAGGCTAAAGTACATATGGTTGATTAAAACCGATGGAATCAAGAACAGACAGGAATGCCATTTCAGCTAATCAGTTTCAATGTCAACGTGGATGTTAAAATCCCCAAAGAGTGTAGCCATATCTGCTAGGACTACAATATTTGATAAAAATTCTGCAGACTCATGCTAAAATTCAGGCCAGTTAGCCTATGAAAATATTTACTAATATAACCGGCACGGACCGTAAAACCCATCTGGGGTGGCCTTGATCATTGATATAAATTCCCCCGATTTAAGCACAGTTTCAGATAAATTCATAATATCACATTATTATCAGTTATTACTTCTCTCAAAAGAGTGAATAAGGACCTCAGATATCTAATATTCAACACACCTGCTTTTACCATTTCTTATCACAGCGTGAATTATTTGTTACTGTTAAATCTAATGTTAATTAGATTAACATTGTGATTAGCCCCGTGACTGTGAGACATCATATCCACATTCCTATAACAGTCGTTTAAATCTTGTTGGAACAGCAGGATAATCAGCCTCTGGAGAGTTTAAATTGTTTATATTTCACAGCAGTATGGAGAAGCTAGCCCCTTTAGTGCTTTTAAAAACGGAAGAGAAAATAAGTTGTGACTGGGAGGTAACACTCAGGCACTGAAATGAGTGTGATGTGGTTGTGTTTGTGGGATTTTACTGAGTGCATGAAAGAAGAATTCTGTAGTAGCTGAAGTCTGAATTCAGTAAGCCAATACTATAGCATTGTCCTTGTGTGAAAAATGGAAAACAACTGATTCTATGTTTTATTGTCTAAGGTATGTTTAGCACTGTTTCAAAGCTGGAGACAAGAGGTAGGAATCAAACAGCACGCACAAGTTTTGTTCTTTAACCTTGGCCTTAAACTTTAGCCATGAGGAAGTTGTTACTTTCTCCTAGTAACATTACCTCTGTTTTGTGAGAAAATGACTCAACGTTCATTTTTAACTATGAACAACAAGACCACAGACCATTAATGGGTGAGGCGTCCTGGATTAATATTTAAATAAAAATGTGTATTAATATATATATATATATATAAATTGATTTTTGTCATATTATAGAAAGTGATAAATACATCATTATTAACAATAATTATCATATATATTATGTTTCTGTGTGATAGAGTCTGCAATCTGCAATTTTGCCATAATTGGCTTCAATTGACCGGGCTGTATATTTTATGAAGTGCATGTCAATAGGTTTCACTGTTGCTGCCCCATTAACTGTGTAAGGACCCTCTTCCCTTAACTCGTGGAATAAACATGATATTAAACTTTATGGTCTTTCCCATTAAGTTTACTTTGGCTCCCAATGGCTTTAAGTATGCCGATGGTGTCAGAGGTATGCTTGTATTCTAATAGTGATTAATATATTAAAGCAATACGGTGTATTTAGTTTACTAACAGCGGTTGATAAATGACTAATACAAGATCTATGATAATTAGCAGATTCAACGGTGATGGGGCTGAATCTTTCAGCCGCTCTGCCTAAAACGACATCTGTAGCCAGCAGGTATCTCAGGCCTTACGATTATGTGACAAACATGCCAGCGCTTTGCTGGCATGTCCACCTAAAGATATATATGTTCCCTGGAAAAATCAAGCTGCCTTCATCATCCTTGTTTACGGGTGACAAATCCGACTCCACACAGAGCACCAGATGGCGAGGCTATATCATAAAATATAAAACAAGATGCTTGATAAGGTGTTTGGAAATAAATAAGTTTAAATACATGCTCTACTGCCAGCTGGGAAACACTTTAAACTGAAATCCGAGTTGACTTGCATGTAAATTTATACAAGTGAATATTTAGAATTAAATAAGCAGTTCATCCAATAATAACAATAATAATAATAATAATAAAACAAAGAAAATATACTAAAATTTAATTTATAACTGACTATAAAATATATAAACTCTACAAGTGACTCACCAGAATAACCCCACAAACCATACCCTTTATAGTTTAGTGGGTTGCAAGGAGGCAATGTTTAGTGACAATAATAAAGACTAAATTGTAAAATGTACATGAATTTGCTAGTTACAATGTTGATACAATTAATTAAAGTAAATAAAAATAAATGTTGTTTTTTTCTTCACCAAGACGAATCTGAAAATGTGAAATATTAGCTACATGGAAAACATTTATTTTGACTAAATTGAGTTAAAACACATTATTGTTAACTGTTTATTTAAATATTTGCCTAAATATTGGTCTGTGCTGCCCTGTGGCATGTGCTGTAACTTTTGGTGGTCTGCAACATTTAAATTTTAGAAGCTAACCGCAACTGGCTTGAGCAATTCCCTTAAAAAGTTATTTTTGGAATTTATAGGATGACCTATGATTCCCCCCAATAATTGTTTAATTATTTGTAATCCAACAAATCATTTTCTACAAGACATACCAATTTTAAGAGTAGGTTTTATGTTCAAAAATATTATCTGAATATATATGTTGCTACACTTTCTCATTTCCCAAGTTTCAGTACCAACCTGTGCCATTCATTGGTCAAGTATCATTAAAACCTACCACAGATTTAACAAGTATGCAAATGCATGCTTCATTTTTTGCCACTGTTTAAAGTGGCAACAGTTTATAATATTATTGTATTTTATACATTACCATTCAAAAGTTTGGGGTCACCTAGAAATGTCTGTCTTTGAAAGAAGGGCTTATTTTTTGTCTATTACAATAACATCAAATTGATCAGAAATACAGTGGACATTGTTAATGTTGTAAATGACTACTGTAGCTGGAAACGGCTGACTTTTAATGGAATATCTACATAGGCTACATAGGCCCATATCAGCAACCATCAGTCCTATGTTCCAATGGCATGTTGTGTTTGCTAATCCAAGTTTATCATTTTAAAAGGCTAATTGATCTTTAGAAAACCCTTTTGCAATTATGTTAGCACAGCTGAAAACTGTTGTGCTGATTAAAGAAGCAATAAAACTGGTCTTCTTTAGACTAGTTGAGTCTGGAGCATCAGCAATTGTGGATTCGATTACAGGCTCAAAATGGCCAGAAACAAATAACTTTTTTGAGAAACCAAAATTCACAACCCTATGAAGTTGCATTATAATAGTATAATATATAATAGCATGCGAATAAATATGAGCAAGACACATATACAACATCCAATTTTCTTAAGATGGCATTTCCGTTCCATTTTAAAAAACGGACAGACTACAAATTAAACTCCAATATATAAATAACATACCATGCAAAAATATAATATGCATTTCACATAAACTGAAAAACACAAGTATTACTAGTAAATCTTTATTTATAATTTTGTACCTGCAAAACAAATATCCAAAATGTGCAAGAAATCACAATGGAATTTTTCTCAAAATAATAAATAAAAAGCCTGAAATAGAGACTTGAGTGCTCTGCATCTATCTAGTATCTACAAATGACTGGATGACCATAGTGTGGATTGAACGGTTTTCCAAAACACAACCCATCAGAATTAATACCTTAAATCATCGTGTTTACATGTATCAAACAGTGATATTCCGTTTTCTCCACTAATAAGGGAGGCATTCATCATAACAGAGCAGCGCATGTGTGTATAAACACATTTGACATAACATTTCTTAAAATAGTACCAAATTGTAAATGAAAAACTTACGAAAACAAGAAGTGATATTTACTGATAATTACACAATGTAAACTTTTAACTTTACTTTCAACATTAAGTCAACTAAAAATGAATAGAAAAAAATATTAACTGATAAAGCTTTTTAAGTGCTTAACAGTTATTAACAAGGGTATTATTCCTCAAGCAATAAAACAAGCAACACATTGTAAAAAGACAACAAAAAAAGAATTGTTCCCTGGCCACTAAAGAATTTGGGGGAGGGAATTGGGCAAGGAAATCACAGCAGAAATGTTTTAATATTTCAGTGTTTATCCAATTACATACGGTGTTGTAGGCAATATGAAACCTTACATAAAAGAAAATAAATGAAATCGTAGTAATTGACATTTTGGTTTAACATTCATTTTTGCTTTGATTCACAGCCACGTTCCTGGGGGGGGATTTTTTCAGTCCACTCCGTGGACACACACAACTCTCAGCTACCTTTTGTTCATTACACATTCACAACACCCAGTGCACCGGTCTCGAAGGGCATTTTCTGTACAAAAAAAATAAATAAATAAAAAACAATTCCTTCCAAGGACTGGCCTACTGAAATTCTACTTGACTAACACCTTTCCTGTCAAGCGTACACCATGCCATAATGCTCCAGTATTCAGCACTGCCCTGTGGACACAAGGTGATGAAATGCAATCTCTCAACCCCGACAAAGTTCTTCATAATTCAAAACACAACCAGTGGCAAACTGTAACATAAAGACTCAAAATAACTTATGGGCCTGTACTCTGGCCTTTAGTTCGACCATTTCTCGT
Organism: Hiodon alosoides; assembly: GCA_025775065.1. NCBI lineage: Eukaryota > Metazoa > Chordata > Actinopteri > Hiodontiformes > Hiodontidae > Hiodon > Hiodon alosoides. Next base: position 69,567 of record JAOYSI010013679.1, on the reverse strand, counting down.
TAGCAACAGATCATACCTCTTTTTCCCTGTTTCTTTTCTGCAACCTACTCTCACAGCATACCTATTCTAATCTTGTAGATTTTTTTTTCATTCACTTGGAAATAAATGTATTCTATAAAAGGCTTATGGCAGGTCAGGGATGGGAGACAACTCTCCATAACCAAAATCTCCCTTCAAATTGTATATTTTCAGACGGAGATTCTATGCAAAATGTTTGTCAAAACGATGTATGTATTAAAAAAAACTTTGCTTTAAAAGTCCAAATTCTATGTGACTGACAATGACTATAAACTGTAAGCAAATAAAACACAAAATCCACAAAAAAACAGCGTAGTCATAAAGAGATGCATTGATCTACAAATCCCTTAAAATACTTAATACTTTGTGCATGGAGTGCTTACAATAAAACAAATATGCGTATTCCCTTTTTTCCCTTAACAACTAGGTTGAGTACCATAGCATGTTTAACATCAAAAAAGTTATATATTCTGCAGAAGTAATAATAAAACCAGTTTTATTAAGAGATTAGAAGTTCTGGTGCAAGACAACTTTTTTGAGTTGATTAAATGCTGTCAACTGGAGAAAGTTGTCCTTACTAGAAGGCTCTGAAACTAATACAACATCAGTCTGTCATTTGGAAATCACATTATAAAAAATGGTTTTAGAGAATACCAGAAAAGCACAGCTCAGCAGCTTTTTATTATCCAAACGGTATGAGGGCGGGATGTGTGATGGTGCGTTACTGTAGCTGAACGACATGACTACTACCTGTAGATGACGCCAGAATTCATATTGCAAGACCGTGCAAGTGGGAAACGAAAGCCACTCCAAACAGCTTGTGGTGTTTATCTCCAGGCAAAAATGTGTTGTGGGCAGCATGAGAAATATTTTTAAACACGTGTCAACTGAGGGCACCCATTTTTTACCCTGATAGACTTTGATTTGAAATGCTTTAATGGCACCTCATTGCTGCAAATGGACAACAAAGAATGCTACAAACGTCTATAGATATTTCTGGGTTGTCTTTGAATGAGCAAAAACATTAAGGGTAAACATATTGCATTCTTAATTCCCTTATTTTAATGTTTTTCCTCAGTTTACTAAACTAAGTAAATCTACTTCTCATACATAAAATTGTATGCTGAAAATATTTGTCACTTATGACAATTTATTATGCAGCAATGAAATTTCACCCTTTCAGATCACAGTTCATCAATTTGTTGTTGCACAGGTTTCAGGACTAAGTAGTCAAACATACAAAACCATCCATAACCTGACGATTTAGCTACATTTGTGAATTTAAGTGGCTAAGTAATGTATACTGTTACTTTATTTGTCTTGCGACTAAATGGGGACAAGTAACTTTGAACAAGGGGATGTTTTTCTTAAGTAAACATAAAAATAAACTACTCTGTAGGGCATTAAACTGGAATAGAAATGTACCACCCCACCTATAGGCCGCTTGATTAAAGCAGAGGATTCCTTAATTTTATTTTTCAAATGAAACAATGTAATTCTTAAGACGTATTGACTGCCCGCGGTTCACATCCGGACCTTTGTGAGTCTGGATCTTCAGTGCTAATTGACATGAAAAACAAAAGACAGAACTTCAAGGGTTGAAGATGATTAGTGTCTTCATACTCAGCTTTGTTTGAAAAACATTTCTTCCTCTAGCCAAGACATCCATCCCATCAGAATGCGCATTTTTAATAATCTGTCTTTTGTATGAGAGGCAAACTAATAGTCTAATTACGCTATATTAGCAGATGGCTTGATTTCTACATAACATTTTAAATATGAAAGAAAGTGACACCTTTCCCAAGCTCTTTTGATGGTCTGCTCGTTTCAAGTGGGCTTTGGTGATTTTAAATAAATAGGTAGCAAGATTGATTTTTATGGCTCATTGATTATGCTTCGGTTAGTTTCTCATTCATTTTTGTACTCAAGGCCTCTTTGTACATATGCATGGAACACTGTTCTAACGATCTGAGCAACAACAAATTCAACTGTTCAAGCAAAGGGGAGGATTGGACAGTGCACTCAGTACAGTACACAAAAACATTTTAAACCCAAAAAGGCAATGGCACCAGCTTGTACCCATGATGTTTGTAAACCGCGTTTAATTTTATTACTAAACCCAAAAGTGCAAATTGCAGGTCATTTCCCATTTCAGTAGTGCTTTTCCTGCAAGTAATCTTTCATTCTGTTTGGTAAAGGCAGTTTCTGAATCAGGTCTATTCGCGTGTACTGGCGAATGACAAACCGGCACAGGTACTGTAGAGAACGCACTTGCATAAATCGAGAAACTGTATTTGTCAGTCTAACAGGGTAGGTCACGGATCCAGGCAAGCGAGATCTCGAATAGCAGAACGCCCCATTTTCGGAATCCTTAATAGAACGCTCAATGAGGTCTACTATAGAAGTGTGACCCTCCACGTCAGGCTGTTCATAAAAACTAAAACTGCCGTTTGAGTGTTCAATCCTGGTGTGGAGTGTCTTACCCTGCGAACGAAAGCTCAGACTCAAGAGATATCGATCGTCCGAGCTGTCTCGCACCAAGAAAGAACCGTCCGGAAGATCTGCAAGTTTTTCCTCGGCCTCCCAGCGGGTTATAGGGCCCCAATACCAACCCTGCTTGGCAAGTTTTTTCAGCTCCTCTGTGAGACTGGTTACAACAACAGACCCACTGTTCCGCACGGAATGGTAGACCCTGGAGACACCCGGAGCAGAACTGGGGTCAAAATTCAGATGGTGCCTTACCCTCTCAGCAACTTGCGCATCAGCACCACTTAATCTTGTAAAAAATCTTTGAATCTGATTGGTAGGGAGTAGAGGTAGTATAGGCGAAAGAGGCTGAGCGTCCATTCTAGCACTCTGAAGCACTACACCCGTGGAACCAACCAGTCCGTTCACCGAGGGTTCCATGAAGATGTCTGGCGACAGAACCATGTCATTGTTAATCTGTCCCTCAACCGCATGAGAAGAACCCCTTTCCATCTGTGAAGCCACTTCCATGGGAGCGGAGCTGTCCAAAAAATAAGCATGAGATTCTTCAATTGGATAAATTCCCTCATCTAAAGGCATTGTGTACTGTATATAGTCCTGAGATGCAAGTCCAATGACAGGCACATTGTCGACATGTAAATGTAAGTTTTCGCTCTGGTGAGCAGTGTTTTTCAAATCCTCGTCTGAATTTTGGAAAACCCCATCCATCTGGAGGCCAAGGAATTCCTTCTGAACACCATTGAGGGCCGGGCTAGGACTGGGCGAGTGAACCAAGGCCTTCACATTCACTTCCACCTTAATGCAGGTGTCCTCGGAGTTGGCCGGCCGAAGGGGCCACGGAGTGGAGCTGTAATGGTGGCTACAAAGGGACGTGGACCTCAGGGCACGCGGGGCTTTCACCTCGTTGAAGCTTATTGGTGCAGAATTACAAGAAAACGTATCTTCATCCACAGATCCGACTGAGGGAGACGCACCTTTGACTTTTGGTTTTTGCTTGGCTGACAATCTCCTTTTTAGAGTTCCAATCAGACTCTCACTCTTCGACCGGTTTTTGCGTCCCGTCTCCTCTTGGCCATCAAGATCGATCCTTGAAAGCTCTTTGTTGTAGGAACCTCCAAATAGAGAATCATCTTTTGCGAAGTCAGCAGCCAGATTGGGCTGGACCACAATAAACTCCCCTTCCTCTTTGCTTTTATTCACGTTAAAAGATTTCCTGATTTTCTTAAGACTTATCTTCTTCATTCTGAGAGGCCCTCTCAATCAAAGGAAAAGGGTGAAGCTCACTTCTGTTGAAAACCTGCTATCCGAAGCTACCTCCCTCAGAGTTATCCACAGTTTGTCATGCAAGGGCAACTACACCACCTGGAAGAAAGTTAAAAGATTTAAGTCCCCTGGATGTCCCTGGATCATTTCAGTTAATTGAAATCTGCATCCAATAAAATAAAAAATTATGTAAAAAAATAAAAATAAAAAACAATTTGATAAATAACAAGAGATATCATTTACTGACAAACTAGGCACAATAGCTTACTTTTTTTTTTAATTACAAAGCTGATAAAATAATTATTTTAGCTACTTTTGCACTGCCTCAAACCATCCCATCTGTCCATCCCATAAATTTTATCAGGAAGTTCAAACTGTGTTCAAACAAAGGTTTAGGTTTATGTTTTACACACACTATTGTGCCAAGACCAAGCCTAAAATTTTACACATAATGTATTGCCATGACCAACCACACAGAAGCCAACAGAAGGGCCCTACGACCACTTACAACTAAAACTTCCAAATATTTAAGTTGCTTTAAATTAAATCATTTGAATGATTGTATCCTAAAAACATAAAAAATCCATTGCTCTACTTTCCGAATTATTCTATATAACTATATTTAATATAACAGTTGTGGCTTAATATAATTTAGGATTACAGTTTAATTTGTTGAACAGATGTACATTGATAGCGAAACAAGTTTTTTTTTGTTTGTTTGTTTTTAGGTTAATTAAAAGAAAACAAGATTAAAATCAGGTTAATAACGAGAGGTAAACCCTGTAGTTGAGAAGTCGAATCTAACTTCAGCACGCACATAAAATTCCTCAAGATCTTTATAGAGCTGGCTGCATTCTTTCGAAGCCAGGAAATGCGGAGAAAGGACAAAAAAGCGTAATACGCGCCTTTTCAACCAATTGCTGGATTGACAGCTACCCAGACAATTGTGGCTGCAAACATTGCATTGCTTTCTTTTTCGGTAATTTCATTTAGGAGGCTTCTGTTTTTGTAACAATCACGATTACTGTAATGTCCAACAACACAACGCCAAAGTACTCAACTATTGCCAAATCAGGGAGAGCGTCAAACTAATTTACATTTTTAAACTTCAAAAATTCGCTACATTATTTTTCATTACACTGTGTCTCGCAGCTGGGCACTGGCTACTTTAATACAAACGAAACAAACTATTTGGCAACACTAAATAATCGATGCGTTTGTTCCAAGGATGGGGCCTATGAAACACTGAGTTTATAAAACGTAATGAGATTAGATACCCGGGTATAAAAATAAGATTTAGGTTTCAGAATTCTAACTAAATTATAGCATCAGTACCCAACAATATGTACGTCAACAGATTATAAAAAACATTTAAAACTACGCGTCATGCCATGCAGGTTTAGCTTGTTGCAAACAAAACGACAGTGCAACCATTGGCTACAACAAAATAGCCCCTAGCTTGAAAGTTATTTAAACTAACCACTTAATTAAACCAACTAAACAGTAAAACACCTATCATAAAGCGCACAAGCCCGTAATACGGCTCAGTGCTGTTAATTGTAATACTTTGCTTCCCGGTTGGGGGAAAAAACAAGACTTCAATGTTTCTTTGTTCTTTCTTTCGAGCCATACCTACCGGAATAATTTGTTTGAAGGTACTTACTCATCGTCATCTGCAGGCGCACTGCTTCAAAGATTTGTATATTCGATTTCATTAAACTATTACGAAAGATTTAGCCAGCTAACTGTCCTTCCTATTCACTCCCCACGGAGGAATTAGCTGGCTAACTACCCTTCATGTTCGCTCCCCACGGAGTGATTAGCTAGCTAGCTAACTTGAGGCCCCATAAGCAATACGCCTTCGGAAGCGCCTCTCTCGAAACAATTCCAATCAAATAACTTGGTAGTAAGTAGATTTTTGATTTGTTAAAACCTGTAAGCCCAAACAACATCTATTTCGACATATGCACTACACAGTTTAATTTATTTTTACTTTTCATTCGCCTTTGCCTTTCTCCGTATTATTATGCCTGTTGCATTATGGGAGATGAGACAGTGAGGTAGAACAAATCTTACGTTATTAACATTTCTGAAATAACAAAGGGAAGTAGGCTATTGCATACACAAATGAAAGCTACTTAATTGCAATAATTATGTATTGATTGGTTGATATATTCCTGTATGTCCTTACGTTTAAGATATAAAATAGAAAAATATTATTTGGACAACATAGTACTATTGGGGCGACGTACAGTGACATTTATTTTTAAAATAACCGATTTCGATTAATTCAAACGAAAAAAGTTATTTTTGAATTCTGGCCAGGTATTTCTTTATGGAATTAGTTCTAGGGGTTAACCGTACCTGCTTGAAATCAGCTCACTGATCATTCATTGAAATGCTCTTAAAAGAGATTGGTTTCTCCCTTTATTAGAAGTTTACACTGAAGTATGACTTGTCAAAGTAAAATGTGTGCTAAACTCAAGTGGTTAATATATTTAATATTTGCAGTTCATAAAAATAAATAGCTGTGTATTATGCCTTTCATAATATACTAAGATTTCTGCTAAAATTCCTGATATCCATGTCCATGTGATTTGTGAAATCTCAGGATTTCCTTGTCCTGAGATTTGGCCATTTTCTAATTAGTTTTTTAATACTTTTTTAAAAGGTAAATTATATAATTGTAAGCCAAGGACAATGTCTTCATTATTTAAATTAACTTTTTTTTTCAGGATTATAGTTTCACCTAATTCCACCTGTATTTTCTACTGAGCTTTTTAATGTTATGTTCTAATGGATAAAATGAATGAGGGAGTTGAAAGACCAGTAAGACAGCTCAACTGCCCTAAGAACTTAGTTTCTGCACCAGAACAAACTGATTGTGTGTGCTGACCTTTCTTTTTTATTCATTTGCTACCAAAACTACTGAGGCCTGAGCCCTCAACACAAAGTTTATATGTGGACATTATACAGAAAGTGCATTCTTTCTCAACTGAGGTTTTAAAGTAATCAGTTACATTTAGACTGACCCTTTCTCTCAGTACAGGCGCCCATTTCCCTCAGTATAGAAGAATCAGGTTGGCTGGCCCTGTTTGAACTCAGTGTGTCAGTTCTTGTCAAATGCACAGTCACACCCAAATTTCTCCATTTCAGGAAGCACTTTGCAAAATTATTGTGGCCAAGGCACTAACTGAGAAGTCCAGGATCCCTCCAGGACTGTGTTGGAGGGCCACTTCCCCTCCAGGATTGCGTTGGAGGAAGCCAAGGGCAATGGAGAGTGAGGGAGAGATATTATTCAGAAAAGAGGGAGTGGGATCACACCATTTTTCCCCACCTCTCTTCACAAAGCATCAAGACCTGTAGCTATTTTTTGTTTGAGGAGAACCTGAGAACAGTGAACTTGTTAATATATACTTGATCATTTTGAGTTGTGTTTATTTTGATAGTGTAAACTTTGTTTTGGTTTATTTTATTTGTTTTGGATGATTTAAAATGTTTCTTTTTATGTGTTAAAATAAACAGAAAATTTGTGTTAAAAATACCCAATAACTTTTAATTTTGTATAGATTTTTTGAATCATATGTCTTTTTAATAAGTAGAACATTTTTCATTTGGGCAAAATATAAATTTGTAATATATGAATTTCTTGCAAGTTGATGCAATGATTGTGATTATGTACTGAGAGTTTATCATTACCCATCGATACCTAATCCCAATTCCATTGGTATAACTGATATCTAATAAATTCATACAATATAATTTAGACAATGAAAATTTGACAAGCAGGGATTTTCACTCTTTCGAGATTTATTATTGAACATTGGATGTATTATTAACCTGTTGTTCTAAGAAGTGTGGGACATGACTGTGATGTACCGTTTTTCTTTAAAAAATTAAGAAATTTTGCAATGTTGTCTTTCACATGGCACATAATGTGGTACTTAACTGCCAAATTCCAAAGTGAATGTTATGTGATATGTAATCCACCAGTTTAAGCAGGAATGAGTTTGTGTCAATAACAACAGACTAAAGAGAACTACTAAAGAACAGAACTAAAGAAGTTCCACCCCCTAATATTTGTGATCTGTTTAATACTACTTTTCACATTCAACAATTTGGAGAAAGCTAAACTCAGTTCAATAAATAAAAATTATTTTGGCCACTGTATCATTTGATCTACATGACTTAAAGCCGCTGGCGCGTGGCGAAACAGATCAGCAATTGCTTCCTAAACTCATTATTTGGAATATAAAACTGGTCAAAGTTCAGAATCTCTTTTTAGCCATTAAGGTGTTTCTGAAGAATCTAATATGCTAATATTAAGGTCAATTACACAGTGCAGGAAATAATGTTTTATTATACTGGCCCACAAAATTAAAAAATATAAAAGATGTAAAAAAGAAGCACTCATTTGTATGCCAAAAACCTATATCAGGCTATTTTTTCAGCCTGTTTTTCAAGTAAGCTCTGGATAAATTAATATTTGAGATACAGGCTAAAATCCTGCTTTAAGATGATTCATCTGTGGCCTAATTAGTGTCAGTATTATTTTAAAGTGGGTAATAGTGTTCACTGCTGCAGGGCTAATTTAGGCCATACACTGAGTTATTGTTTTTTTTCCCCCCCTTCTCTATGCTGTTTAACTGACAGTCTCATGGTATGCTGTGGTGAAACCTGCTCAAGGCTGTCCTCTGAAAATGGTCTCTATGAAGAGTCGCTAATTGCCCGTCCGTTCAGGGATGATCCAGCTGCCTTCACACGGACTCTGGGGGGGAGCAGGAAGGCCCCTCTGTTCTTTGAAAGCACATTCTGAGGACATGCTGTCTGACACAGTTACAATGTTTTCGCTTGGCAAATTAGCCTCCATTTAACAAGTTAAGGTTTTGGGGTGGTGACATTTGCTCAGCGCAATGTTTTGCATTCTGAATTTGTTTTGGAAACAGTCAGGGACTTCAAAATGAGAAGCTTGTAACTAATACTGATTTTGAGGATGGATAAAGAATTACAATTACCAGAAAATATACAAAATTGTGCTTGTCAAATAATTGGAATTAAATTAAGACTTGCTGTGCTGTGTGGTACTGAAAGAATATGGGCTACAGGTTTGGATAGATAGTAATGGATGCTAGTAATCAACGCTAACTGTCCAGAGTCACGGGCTATAATCTGTTCACTATCCTGTGCTGTACATATTTGTATTTTACTCCAATGGACTACATGTTTGTGTGCTGGTAGTTATTTTCAGTCCTCTGGATAATAGCAGCTAAACGAATGTCACTTGACATCTAGAAACTGTGGCACATGTTCAATGGGCAGCCAGAGGAGTTCACTGCCCACTAAAAAGAGTTTCCTATCACTAATGTTGTTCCGAGAATTTGGCCCCTTAAGGTGATTGTGTTTGAACAGAAAAAGCCATTTGGTTCCGAGTTCAGCGGCTTGTTTGTAATAAAAATTCTATGTTTTTCATTGTAGTTGTCAGTCCCTCAAAGCATGTTGAGAACAAGGGCTTCAGGGAGATGCAAGTTAAAATCCTCCCCCAGATCCAGGTAATGTGAGCGCTGATATCATAAGTTGAGCTTTCACGATTTAATGTTTATTGGGTACCTGTCAAATCAGGACAAAGGCATTTAGAATGCATAATAGGAAAAGCGAAGGCCACATGCCAGTACCCGAGAGAGAGACAGCTTTCATTAAACGGATCAACCAGAGTGGGGTGCATTAGTTTCTCGTTAACATTGCCTGGTTCACAATTCAATAGTGTTATTTCATTTAGATTTCCTATTAACTAAGACACAAATAAGGGCATACAAATTAAAGGGTATTGATGAAACCTCGCATGGTCATTGAATTATGATATTGAATTAATCGTAAATGTTCTGTCGGGAATTAATCTCAGCTGCCATTTACCTAAATATTATACCAAAGCTAACACCTGGTGTATGTTGACTAAACATTCATCATTCACGTGCCAGTACCTATCCTCACACCTGAAGAAACAGCTTTACTTATTATAATTTGCTTATTTATTTAGGTAAGAATATTGACTCAACCATCCCTAATTTATTGGGATACTGTGGTGCTATCGTGGATGAATAGCACAGCCTCCTGATGAATTTTTCTTAAACTGAATATTTAATTCCAGTAATCAAATGTATGTAATTAGTCATGTGTGTTTAATGCAGGTTTTTTTAAAACTGAACATTCCAAGATCAGGGAAACCTGTAAATTTATAAATTAGGGTATGTAAGCTACTGTGGATGACAACCTCTAATGTGCATCTGTCAAGTAAAGTTATATTTTGCATTAGGCTGAGATTGTCGTCTTAAAGAACGGTGAACAATAAATCAAGCTTTTTCAAGCGAAAAAAAGGGAAGGGGGGTCAGACGCGCAGCAGTGTGGAAAATCAATACACAAATAATTGACAGGACCCCCCTGGCAGAAATCTGCAAAAGGTCACATCAGCTGGTTGGTCTTTAGTGTGTAGTTAAGGAGCAGACTGCCTCCAGCGGGGCTGGGGACAATGAAGCTGATTACAGTGATCAAGCTCAGTCCGGGCCAGCAGATGACTCACGCAACAAGCTGTTCTCATTTATCTGAAATGAAGTCTTTCCCCCTGCAGTTCTTCAGCGAGGTGAGTGACTGATCTCACTTCAGGACTGATTACCTGCAGAAACCTCCATGTGGTTTTCAAGGTGAAAGATTACACTTAGAATGACATTCAATGGCACTATATATACATATAAGGCCCAAAGGGCCAGCTGCCCAACTTTTCTCCATATTTTACTTATCTTTCTTATATACCTAGAGACTAAATATCACATTATTAGGTAAATCCCCATTCCATGAAATAGATGCATCAGCAACAGCATCAAGTGTTCAGACTTAGCTATTTAAAGCAGGTTAGCAGGTACCTACTGCTTCATGTGCAATTCAGAAGTAGAATGGGATGGTTGAAGGACTTAAGGTGAATGGTGGTAGTTGGTGCCAGACTTGTTTCCTGGAAACAGTAACCCTGCCAGGATTTTCATTCATGACATTGTCACGGTTGTACCTGCAGTCTAAATCAGCAGATCAACAACAGAGGCTAACAGAGTAATTGTGGTGGTTTAAAAAGCATATCTAAACGCACAACTAATGGCACTCATTGGGTCACTTATTACGAATGGAGAGACCTTTGGATGCCACAGGATATATTAACATTGTTGCCAATCAGGTGCATCACTTCAAGGCAGCAGAGTAGTGTGTCTATCCATGAATGGGTTCTTCCAGCAGGATAATGCTCCATGCCAGTACCTAAGTTTTCCTGAATTCTCCTTTGGTAAAAGTTTGATGCAAGTACATGTGTCTGAAGCTTGAGTATACCTTTGACAAAGACATTTTTTTCCTTGTTCAGAGGGCAATGTCAGTTCTACCCTATTGCAGCGACCAAGCAAATTCTACTGGGGTTTACTTCTTGTCAATACGTAGCTGCGTAATATATTTTATTTTCCAAGATAACAAATTGACTTTGTTCATATAAAAAAAAAATAATAATAAAAAAAACAGAGGGGCTTTACTAAAAAAAATGTACTCACTGGGAGAAAAGTATGAGGTAGATTGATACTAAATACATGGGGGGAAAATCATTAGAAGACAAGTATGGGAAACCAAATGGTTTTGTTAGCCTTTAAACTAGTCACAATTAAACTATACAGTTAATCACACTCATTAATGAATTATCAGTTAATATGCTGCAATTTTGAAAAAAAATTGCTGATACACAATATATTAGGGGGCTTCTGCTAAAGTAGAAGTAAAGTGTTGCAAACCTGCTCTATGCCAATTTTCTTAGGTAACAGTTTTGACAACCCAACAAAGAATTTGTGACAGGAGATAATCTCAGACGGCACAACTCAGATTTTTTTGTTTGCAAGAGGTCAAACATTCAGTCACTGATTAACTGATCTGTACAGAAAAATAGCTGAGACAATGCAGAAGCAATAGAAATATATGAAAAAAATTATACAAAGCATTAATAAAGTTAAGGTTATTCACGAATAAAACACTAATATTTTGGGCAATAATTCGATTTTGTGTAGGCTATTTAGTTATTTAGGCTATTTAGGCTACTCCTACCCTATGATTTATAACTGTTACATCATAACTGGGCACCAATTAAATTCGTCGAACCAATAAAAAAAATTGTGGTAACTAGAAAACTGGATTTACATTGCACAAATCTAAATTTAACAGTCTTGCTACGAGGTAAAGTGGACAAAACCAGCGAATTAGGAAAAAAAAGTGAGTGGTGTTGTACTTTACCTTTTCGTTCGTATTCGTTATTGCTCAAACTACTAAAAAATAAATGAGAGACATAACTTTTGGATCATTTGATGAGGTAATTGCAGTCAGACAGTTTTTACTACTGACGCTGGGAAGCGTCGCCTCCGTTCTCGACCCGGAAATAAATCAATCCAAAAGTAAACTGGCGCGGTTGTGGAAAATAAACCCCGGGTACTTTAATGTTGATGTATGGACTGTGTACAAGTAGTACTTCAACGTCTAACGTTTAATTATATTTTATGCCTATCAAAAAATTTGTTACCTACCTAATATGGAATTATCTTCCCTCATAAAGAAGACAGGTAAACCAACCAGCTGTGCCCGTGAACTCTTATTCTGCAAATGTAACTACTCCTTTGCACTTTTTAAGTGCGCATATTTTCTACATTCAATGATAGCAGTACAGCTGTCTGTCCAAAAATAAAGACCTGCGAATTTAGATAGTTTACACAAAAAAAAACATTGCTTGGTACTACGGTAGGCAGTCTAGCGCGATGTGTTTGTTAACGCTGCAAATATTTTTATTTTTTCTGTCTTGGCAGGCCATCACCTGGTAGAAATTAGAGAACGAGCCCTAAAGAACATCATATGTAAACTGGATCATGCCCTACTTTCTGTCCCTGATCTTGTCCAAGAGAAAGGGTTATTCGTTTGCCTACTACAGTGGTTTAATTTCCCGGAGGTGCCTATGCAATTAGAGGTCCTGGAGCTGCTGTGTAGCTTGGCCGAAGTAAGTCTATCAACAAGAAGGAACAAACAAATCATACAAAAATTGAATAACTTGGCTAACCTCCTATGCTTATCGCATCGTGACTTGCCAGCAGGCATTAAACATACATCGTCAGGTTAAACAGATGCTTTTGATTCATAATAATCCATTTGACTTGATCAATTACTACTGTTCGTAGGATAAATCTAAACCTTGATCTTTAATTATTTAAATGCACAAATGTTAATATAAATGTAACGGTGTATTTCTGCTCAAGAAAGATGTATGATTACGAATCGAATAGATATGGGAGCTCATTATCCGCTAACAATGTAACATAGCTAAATTAATAAACTTTTGTTCTATTTGTTTTCTCAAAGCACCCAACTGCTGCACAGATGCTTAGGGATGTGGGGGCAGTGGAATTCCTGACTCAACTTTCTCCGAAGGTGGAACCACGGTTACGGGCAATTATCGATGCCATCTTTGATCAGCTGTTTAGGCTTCCTGAACTCCCATTGCTGAGTGCTGATTTTTCTACTGACATCTCCCATGAGCCCCAACCATCGTCGTCCGAAAGTGGTGGTACGCTTAAACTATTTTAGTACTTTGCAGTGATTTAATTAAATGTATGCTTTATTTTTGTTTCGTGTACCCCATTTATGTTAAATATAACAACAGTAATAACATTTTGAAACGCAGCAGCATTGTGATATTATTATTACACCTATTTAAGGTGCTTGTTAATGCCCTTTTACAGCTTTTGCTCGCCCTCAGACGGTAGTGGAGTCGCCTGCGGTGGGATACTTTCAGACGGGTTCATGTGAAAGAAGACAGTCAGAGTCAGCACTACAAAGATTCACTGGTAAGTTCAGTGGTTGACTCCCATGATCAGCAAAAACATATTTTCCCCTTAGAAAATATTAGAATGTGCTTTTCCATGGGTTATTGGTTTGTATTTGATCCTAAAAGGAATAAATATTTATCTTTAAATGCTTTTTATAACTGAAAGAAAGAATCGTTCTTATTAGGATTCATTGATTATCTTATAATTATTTTAGTGAGCAATTCGGTGAAGTGCTTGAAGTTTTCTACTTTTCCTTGGTTGGCCTTGACCACAACGGATCGTCACATTTTGTCATCCAATGAGAGGTATGCAACCTCTGTTACTGTTTGGTTTCTGTCATTAATCACCTTGAAATTATAAAATTTTGGCTGTCATTTATGTTTCCCCGACCGATAGTTACTTGCTATTCAAAGTGTTTAAGTTTTCATGTAAGAAGATGCATACATTCTGACGCCATTCAGTTTAATTAGCTTCCTCATGGGTACCAACAACTACGGCGCCATGGGTAGCCCTGATTATTGAGGATTGTTTCACTATCAATATTTTTTCTCTGTTTTGTTTGGAAGCTCTCTGAGAAGTACCAACCACAATTTAGTTCGGACTACCTGTGAACTTCTGCAGGACGTCATCATGCAGGACTTCCCAGCTGAGATATTTCTACATCGGCCGAGCATAGTGCAAGTAAGACAAATGTTGAAAGGCATGAATTCTGTATGAATATTCAGTTTTCTTTCTCAAGGTTATGGGATCAGAGCCTTTCTGCAAAATCGATAAAACCCATTACATGGAAAGAATCTATCAGGGTTGGGAGCATGACATCTTGACCAACGGGTGGCAGTGGATTTGACCTTTGCAAATTCAGGCAAAGAGGATGATTCAGTTAAAATTGAACTTTTACTAAGCGCATAGCCTTGTATACTTGTCTGTTATCTGGTTTTGATTGTTGTGTTCTTATGATGTCATATATCTGGTTGTCTCCAGTTATAACGTAGAACATGATTTGAATGGCCTGTTTCTAAATGACAGATACTGTTATTAAACTAATAATTCAGATTACACGGCTGTAGCACTTTCTAAAAAGAGCTTTTCCTGCAGAATCTTCTCTCTCTGCTGAAGCTGAGTGGGGGTGGGGAGGAGGCTGATTACCTGGTTCTACAGGCTGTTGCCTGCCTGGAGCAGCTTTGCACCAATCTGAGGAGCCGACTTCGCTTTCATAGAGATCCGAGCTTCTACTCAGCCAAGCAAGGTGCGACCTGGATCCCACAGAAAGCACACCGACTCCTTGTTCTGAACAGAAAACTGGCCCCATCATGCCACAGTTAGCGAGGGCTTTTTGCTAATCCTATTATTATAATTATATAATTTTTTCTACTGGTAGTAATTAATACTGAATTAAGTTGCCTTTCAATTTTCCTCCCAAGATACAGTGTCCCAGAATTCCTCAATGTCTTACTCACAAGAAATCCGGGGGACCCGCCAGTCTCCGGTTCCCTCCTCAGAAGAGTGCAGTCCCAGGCCGTCTGTGGTGGGTCGAACTGGGCTGAGAC
This sequence comes from Hiodon alosoides, assembly GCA_025775065.1. Taxonomy (NCBI): domain Eukaryota; kingdom Metazoa; phylum Chordata; class Actinopteri; order Hiodontiformes; family Hiodontidae; genus Hiodon; species Hiodon alosoides. The sequence goes on along the minus strand of JAOYSI010013679.1, from coordinate 54,371 downwards.
TCAGGGGTGATGGACAGGATGGAGATGCTGCCTCATCCAGGTTCGAAAGGAGCATATTTGATACTGGTCTAATTAAAAACTGGCGCGATGATCTGGATAACTTTATTATGCATGGTATCTGTTCAAATCTGTATAGAATTTTAAGTTTACCATTTTTGAATGTTAACATGCATATTGATGAAAGCTGAAGCAAATACATTACTGGTTTGTGCGTAACAACTTCCCAGTTGTTAGGTTACTATTCATCAAGGCACATCTGTTGTATTAAATCTGTACAAATTTGAGTGGGTTCATATTAGATGTCTATATTTAGGAGGGGGTCTTTATGTGTCTGTCAATATATGCACATGCACATATCCCTGAACAACGCTCCACACTTCTTCCACACTCATGTATTTTTCATTGCCGCTGATCGCACGTTGCGTTTTCAGTGGCAGCAGCTCTCACCAAGGGGCTACTTCCAGGCCTCCTCCCCAGTCCCCCGTGGAGACGGCCCATCTGGAGCTGCCCGAGATGGAGGGCGAGGACGTGCTGGAGTTGCAGCTGCGGCAGCTGAGCCTGGCTCAGTTCAGCATAGCTGTCATTGAGCACGCCCTGCCGCTGCTCAAGACGGGTGAGAACTTTGTGGGCCCAGTTCTCTCCCTTACCGGCACAGCTGCGTGTGCATTACACTGCATTTAAACATTCTCATTGTTATCATTGTTTTAAAAATCTCCTAGAGAGCTTTAAGGTATTCCTGCGTGTCCTGGAGCTGCTGTCAGAGTCCCTGCTGTTACTCGGAGACAGCGTGTCTGAGCTGGTGTGGGAGGATAGCAGCCTAATTGGGCAGGAACTGGCAAGTCTCAGCGTTTCTCACCATGTCAACGTTGTGGCCTCAAGTGTTCCATTTTTTTGTGTCATCTAATTCCTTGGCCTCGGTTTTTCATCGTCTGACTCCTTGGCATCTGCCTCGCCTTTCTTCTTTATTGCCCCTTTTAATCATTTAAGGTTGCAAATTTGACACCGGTCATGTAGAGCTTTGACAAGTAAGACCAGGAACTAAAAGCCTTTGGAATCTCACTTCCAGGCAGAAGATGCAGTGATGAATTTACCATTCTGAACCTTTCAGTTTGAAGCAGCTATCTTTGGAGCCTCCCCTTGAAATCCTGTGTTGGGCATTTATTTATTTAGCAGGACCGGTGCCATTAAAGTTTTCTGCCTGTAGAGTTGTACCATGTACCCCATAAACATTTTCCAAGTTGTCTGTAGTAATCTTATAGTAAGAGACCTAAGAAGCAATATCCAGCCTAAAACTATCCTGATTGTAATTTCAGAGCTGTTGCTGCCCCCTGCTGTATGATGCATGCTACATACCTACACTTTTGAATATGTATTTTTTAAGGAATCTTTGGATCCATATTATTTTTCAGAGACAGAAATTACTGGGATCCATGGGTTGCCTAGGGGACATACTGTACCACCACCGGACCACCAGCTCTTCTGACGAGACTTCTTTGGTTCACCACAGAATGGCATATGTGGGCACTGCCATCTTCACCATCCGTCTGGTCCAGACACTCCTTCCTGTGGAAAAGGTTAGAATCAGGGTTAATGCAGAGGGCATGCTTGCAAAACCTGTACAGCACCATGCAATAAGGGGACTTGAAGGTCTGCTTTACGTCAGAATGAAGTTGTGACGTCTGTTCGCTTTACGTCGGCTTTACTTTTCCCGCAGGCTTGTGAAAATCTCCCAGAGAACACAGGGGCCGCCCTCTTCCTCCTCTGCATGGACCCGGCATTTAGCGTGGGTTTCCCCAGCGTTCACGATTCCGCAGTGGCCTACCTTGAGCAAGCTAACCCGGACAACTACAGCATCTACAGGAGGGTGACACAGGCGGTGCGCTTCATGGAGACTACCTGCACATTCTTAAAAGAAGTGCACGCCAAGGTAAACTGTCCTGTTTGTACTTACCTTGGCATTACGGATCTCTTTTAGTTAGAAAGGTGTCCCAAGCAGGTAGTTAAATCAACAAATTTTTACTGAAGGCACTGTTAGTCTGCTGAAGAAGCAATTGTGTTTCTCTTTTTACAGGGAGAAAATAATTGGTTGGAACTGATAGAGTTAGCAGTGTATGCTATAGACGGCCTTCCATATCATCAGCACTTGCCTGTTGTGATGGAGTGTGTCCAGATCTGCTCCCACCTGTAAGGCATAATTCATCTTAGTGTTCAGTGTCTGAAGAGGTTGTCTTTATTTTATATGGTATCTGCCTTTAAAACGGCGGTAATTTGCGCACGAGATATTAACCTGAAAATGTTTTTCTTTAGATGGAAGTTTGCACAGTCAAGTCCACTTCTTCAGACAGAAAGTCAGAATATATTTTTAAAGCTGTTGTCTCATCCTCTCCAGTTTGTGAGGATTGAGACATATACGTGCGCGCTAAGTATTGTGAAGGTAAGAGTTCATTGTAATGCGTGGACCTGTTCTTTCTCCTCCTCCAGATTCCTAATTCTTAATTTGATTCGCCTTTAGGATTGTCTTGGCCTCCAGAACGCAGGAAAGAGGGCATCATCCATCTGTAACGGGGTGAACTTTCTTCTGCACCCTCGTGTCCTGTACGAGATCTGTACGTTCGGCCTCCAGGACCAAGCGGAGAAGGTAAACTTCAAAGGCCCGTTTTTTCGGAGAGATCTGTTCTGCTGAGTAAATATTTACAGTCCTGGTATGTTTTTTGGAGGGGTTAAGCCTGATGCTGTCCCCTGCAATGCTGTTGATGCATGTTATGGTTTCTGCTCGATCCGTAGGTGAATTCTGCTGCCAAGGATCTCCTCCTCTTTCTGCTGAAAGGTCAGCTGATGATGACAGCTCCCACTTGGAACAGGTTGACAGAAGCATTTTCTCCAGTCATTCCTGTATTACAGGTATACCCCGCTTTAGCTGCACTAAAATATCAATGGATATATATTAAGAGAATTGCAAAGGAAATATAATTTAGCAGAGATCTTAAGAACTTTCAGGAAAACTCACAAAAGCAAATGCAAGTATTCGCTCTAGCCTCATGTTGCTTTTTAATTAGTGTCTTATTGTTGGTACTGAGACAAACTCATTAAAAAAAAAAAACAACAATTTATTGGAAATGAATATGCATGTGATCTTGTCAAGGCTGTGGAAATTGAGATTTCGTTTGTGGAGGACGTTCTGTAATTGGACCACCACATCAATATGGCCCAAATGAAGTGTTTTGAACCTCAGCTAAACATGTTAATTTATTACTGTGCTGAGTGTGAATCCTCATGATAGTCCAATGCCTAATGGGTTTATTGAGGTGTGTGTGTGTGTGTGTGTGTGTGTGTGTGTGTGTGTGTGTGTGTGTGTGTGCTAGGGCCATGCAGGCACTGAAGACGCTCTGGGAAACTGCATCCTGCTGATAAGCGAAGCGCCAAGCGAGAAGCGAGATGGGATGTTTTCAAACGCGGCCAGAATCAGGGCTGCCATCAGACTGCTATTCACAAGGCAGCAGTCGTAAGTGTTCTCTGCAGAGTCTTCCAGCAGGCCCCCGCCGTCCAGCCGTCGTCCGTGTGGGCAGCGTTCCCTGGAGAGTTTAGCCGGTTTCAGAGGTTCCGCATCTGCATCGTCACGTTACCCTGACATATAGGCCATGTCCTGTCTTTCCATCTGTGATCCCAGAGTTCGCACCGCGGCAGTGCAGCATGTGATGCCCCACTTGACCAGTGCGCAGGGGGCGGGTGCATCTCGACCGGTTCTGGACCGGGTCTTACTCTCAACGCTGCCGTCCTTGTACCTTTTGACCAAGCTGGTAGATGTGAAGCTCGGTGACACAGACAGGTCTTTTTTGAAGGTAAACTTGGGGGTGCAGACTAAACCTCTGTGGTTGTGTATCGGACATTGTGTGAGTCTTTCACGTCTAATCAAACCAATTTGGAGAATAAATATAAAGTAACCATTACAGATGGCTCCTTTAGGAGATTTGATATACATCAGATTGTTGTATGAATTAATACGTTCACTGATTGTGTCGATACAAATCTACCCCCCCCTTTTGACCAGGTCGAGTCCGTGAACAAACTGTTCAGTATCCTCTCTTCAGAGACTGTTGACCTGGTTTTGAGGAAGTCTGCCGCGGAGCAACTGGCAGTAGTTTTGCAAGGTAATAATAATATTAATAATCAGTGTTTATCTTCCCATCACTTTCCTTATGCACAGAGGAAATGACAAACGCACAGTTAAAATTCAAAACAAATGATTGAGATTCACAATTGCGGCTAGTTGCCAAGTAACATGTTATGACCTTATGATTGTATTTGGGTACAATTTAATCGTTCCACAGCGTTGCTTCTTCAGTCCAGGATGTGGGTGTTTCCAGACCAGCTAAGACTGTTCATTAATGATTGAGCTCTTAGGCGGAATAGGGATCTGTTATTAACATCTTTCATTTAAGTGTGTTTCTTCTAATATGTTGGGTGCCATTTAGACGAAAGTTGTCAAATTCTACGCTTCTCTGTTGGTCAATTGGCAAAGTAATTAGTTTAGAGAGGAATATACCGGTGGTGAAGGACTTTGGCCAACTTTGGCAATTGACTTAAAGTATTAAGATTTTTAAAGCAAGTTAAAACATTGTTACATTACTGTCAGGGAACAGACCATAACATTGTACTTCCTAGCTAACAAAAATGAACAAACCATTGTATAAATTGTCAAATCACTGCTTGTAAACCCAAATATATTCCGATAAACCTATAAATAAGATGATGAACCAATAAATGTATGTACTGAAAAACCAATTCAGTTTTTTCAAACCAATACCTTTGCATAAAAAGAACAGACTATGGCATAAAACCAATGCATGGGGCATCACACCAATTAGTTTACCAGTTAAACAACAGTGATGTGCAGAATATGGCAATTATCTCACACTAATAAATTCAATGTTTCATCTTTCTTTTTATCTTTTCCAAATCAACTCTTGGGGTTGGATTAAAAGGGGTTGTGTAAAGGACTGTAAAGTATAATTTGCTGCTGCTGCTGCTAATTAAAAGGTATTTATTGTCCACAATATGCAGGGCCAGGCTAGAGAACCGCAGCTTTACTAACAATTCTTATGTACACAAGTAATGATTGTAATCTTTTTTTTTTTTTTAATGGAGCTCTCTGTGATTAATTCCTAGAATGGCGAAAGGCATTAAAACCACATTAAGATCAGTACGTCACATGCGGTGGGTTAACATGGGGCGTAACTGCTAAAACGGGCATGATTGACAGTACTTTTTATCTGACTGCTGATTTTTTTAAAAAGTGGGACGTATTGACGACACACTGTTAACATAATGTCTCATACTTTTTGGACAATTTGGGACTCATTTGATATTTAAGAAAAAGTATGCTTTTTGATGTATCTATGATTTGGTGTATTTGCTTAATTGGTTTATAATTGCCTTTTTATGTTTACACAGATACAACAATGCACCCAGTTCTGAAGAGTCTTGGCCTGTCAGACAAAGTTATAGCTTTCATCAATGACTGTGTAAACAGCAGCGTGAAGGTGAATACGGCCTCACTTGTTCTTTCAGTTGTTAACTGTGTTCTCCGACATCTTTCGATGGCTTTGTACGGCCTGTTTGAAGTGAAGATCGCACCCGGTGAGATTCACGCCTTTATTCCACCCAGAACATGGACTGCCTGCTGGAGCCCAGTTTCTGCATGCTCCGGAAGCTGGTGTACGCTGACCCGACCCTGCGCCGCTCTCTCGCCCAGCGGCCCGCCTTCCTCCTCGCGCTGCTTCGAGGTACCTGTACCCTGCCGTCTGCATCGCTAACGTACACCTTTCCTATCTACGGGAAGTGGGAAATGGTAGGCATGCAGTTTTCAAACGTTTTAGTCTCAGCGGTGCCTGCTTTCTAATGCGGTTTTGAGACCGATTTCAGTCACACATCGCGTTACCTGTCATCATCACCTAATCTAAATGTATGGGACTCTACTTACTTTTGGTCCGCCCCCATCTTTACTTTGAGTCTACCGTGAGCCTTAGAGCAGACAAGTGCTGGCTTTTCCGCTGAGGGGTGATTTTCACATTTCTGACAGCTGTTCTATATGACAAAATGTCTCAATGTTTCTCACTTTTTCCTGAAACTGGAGAGAGTCATCTCGCTCTCCTCCAACAGTTGCCACACAGCGCGATGGATATCGACTCATCTGTGATTTGTATACGTTCGTGTGGACCTTACTCATGGCATGTTTAGGGGAGAAAATTTATTGTCTTTTCTGTTGCCGTCATATTCTCTCTCTCTCTCTCTTACCCTGCTAGCGTCATTGATTGTAAAGCACAACAGAGGTGATGTCGCTGAAGGTGCTGCCTTGATGTGCCTGTTGCTGTTTGATGAAATTTCAAGGATGGACGTGTGGTAAGGGCGTGTGTGTGCTTGATTGTTTATGTACTAATACGTTTATTTATCTAGCTATTTATTTGCCATTTAAGTCGTTTTAGCCGACGCCCTTTCTGAGGGCAGTTCAAGTTCAAGTTCAAATATCTGACATAAAAGTCAACCCAAGCACAATTAGGCCATGCTGATGTTGTTATCCCCCATAGTAAATGCAGAGAAGCCACTCCTGGCCCTTGTGCGGTGCCCAGTATGGGTGAATGATCACTGCGTGTGAGAATGTCGTGGTCCTTTAAGGGACGAGCGGCTACACTAAAACAAATCCGGTTTCATTTACACAAGTGTTTGTATTTTTCTTATTTTGGTTTAATATCCAGGACAGACAATTCCGACTCTGGTGCAATTTCTTCGCCATTTTCTCTCCCAATTTCTGTGATAAGAAGGTAATTTGCAACTTTTTTCCAAAAAACAGATTTCCTCAAAGATATCTCCATTTTCAAATAGCTTTTTTGTGTTCAATGACAAATGGCCAAAACATTTTGTATCTGTTGAAAGGTATAATCTACCGTTTCAAGCCACCTCTCACCACTTGGTGAGCCCCTACTGCATGGTGCTCCCTCCATTCTCCGACCTGCTGTCCCTGAAACCAGCCTGGGAGATGCTGCAGTTCGCCTGGAACCGAGCTTGGCATGCTGGGATGGATAACCTCCTGGACCATCTGAAGGGACTCAGAAGTGATGTCATTGAGTAAGCCTGCTTTAGCCCTGCCAGTGTATTGTATTTATGTATTGTATTTTAATGCATTTCACCACCTTGGGGTAAGTTATTGACTAAAAGGTTTCTCGTGGTGGCTTTCCGCGGACTCTCAGCTGTTCTCCCCGCTCTTCTCTGGCAGGTTTCTGGAGGACTTGCAGATGTCTGCGACACAAGGGCTGCTGTTGAGAGTTACTCACATCAGCAGTGCTCTGCAGGACTGTCTCCAGTACATCCGCAGCGCAGGCTCTCACAGCGCTGTAAGTGCCGCCCTGGCAAGGATCCACTTCTACCTCCTGACCGATCACCTGACCCTCAAACCCAGCCCTGACAGCAGCAAGACCGTGCTGAAAACTCTGGCCTGGCGTCCTGCTATTGAGAGGTGTGTTCTCCTTCCACCAAAACACTAAAGTGAAATATTTGTCACAGGGTAATAGAATGGCTACATGAGTCCAAGCAAAATCTGGCCTAATATTCATCGAATCCTTCCATAAATGATTGATCTTCATTACAATAAATTGTTTAAAATTTTTCAGGTTTCTGCAAGTCCATCCAGCATGTACAGAAGATGAGAAGCTTCTCGCCGACATTGTGGCTTTTCTCAAGAAGTTTTTCAAGCTACAAAAGTTTGAAGTAGATGAAGATAACCTGCAGTGGATATTGGGGTTACTCCTTAAACAGGTAAAAAAAAAAAATACATTAGTATCTATACATTAGTATTATTTTTAACCTGCTTAGATTTTTGCACCACATAAACGCAATAAATATATTATGTCCGTGCATTGCTATCTCAGGGTGATAACACAATCTTCATTTCAGAACACAAAACTTTTAAAACGATAGCATACGTCCGTGTCATTTTCTTTGGTTTTCCATCTAAGAACGAGGAGTAGGCAATATTTGTTTAGATGAGGCAGAATAACTTGCACTGTTTCTTGGGAAAATGCATTAAAATCATATTAGATCTAGGAGGAGGTGGAAATAAATAAATAAACTACAGTTACCACCTCCAGATTTGTATCTTTTCTGCTGCTATCTATGTTTTTTTATTTATTTATTTTTCTTTCTTGGAGACGATTTGCGGCCTTCTCATTTACATGCATTAGAATAGAACTGGATTGCTTGTAGTTGTATGTTTGCACTTAAGTGCCTGCAAACAATGTGGTTCTCACAGCTTCTAAATGAGACATAGAGAAAATGCTTGCTTGTGCTTTTTGTAATTACTGACTCTGATTCTTGGCTTGACTGTGGCACAGAACGAAAATAAAAAAAAAAGGTTTAATTTATGGGACAGATTGATGTTTCTTGTATAATGTGATTCCCAGTATCTTCTCTTTTCACGAAGAAGCAATTGCTATTTTATGCATTTGTTTATTTATATATTTTTTGTGAGCGTACTGTGCCGCCAAACCACTGACATTTGAATTGTAAAACAAAGGCTTCGGGTGACTGACAAGGCAGATCATTAAAATACATGTCGCTGTTTTTGCATGGCGGAGGAAACAAACACTCTGCTGAACCTCCTGGTACGGGGTGAATCCCCACAACGGGGAGGAGGGGAGGAGGTCCATTCCCTCGTCATCCACAGACTTCAGAAGGAGCTGACAGGGTTCTTCAACACCATACTGCACTGTCTCGCCCACGTCTCTGACAGGTACGACAAGCCCCGGAGCCCTGATGGGGCGGATTGCTGCCACTTCTGTCTACAGTGCAGAAGTAAACCAATCAGAAAAGTTAGTGTGTGTGTGTGAGTGAGTGATGATCTGGTTGTGATATAAAAGGATAGTTGATCAGAGTTGGCCTGATCACATCACTTGACAATGCTTGAATGGAAGTGTGTGTGTGTGTGTGTGTGTGTTCGCGTGTGTGTGTGTGTGTGTGTGTTCGCGTGTGTGTGTGTTCACAGCCTTGCAAACAGTGGTGAAATGCGTGCTGCGTGCATTGATCAATGGTGTCTTGTAATCCCCAGCCCATTAAACAACCATTCCGCCTCGGCATGAACAGCTCCACGATGGTGACTTTAGTTTCCTTTCATCACAAATGGAGCTCTCTGTAATTAATCAGCAAAGATGCCCCTCAGTGAAATTACTACAAAATATGAAAATGCTGTGATAATGACAGCAAACGCATAAATCTATACATACGAATAACAAGCCCCTTTTTTTTTTCTCCGTTTTAAAGTGAGTCGTTAATTCCATTGGTTTGATATTTGCGCTCCTCCGAGCTACGGTGGTGTCTGGGACACATAGGATTGTACTGAAGTAAAGCGCTCGGTGGCGATAAAAGCTTGAAACGTTCCCCTCCCCTTTTCCTGTTGAAATGCAGGACATGTTTGGCCTCGGCGACGGCTCTGCAGACGCAGCTGGCCACGCGTCTGCTCCAGTGCCTCAGGGTGTCGGACGCCCCCCACTTTTACGGCCTGCCCTCGCTGGAGAGGACCCTCAGAGGGATGGTCCACGTCACCGCCCTCCCTGGATGGAGCGTCCCGCCACTCTGCGTCAAGTACCTGAGTGGGCTCCTGGAGGTCTCATCTCTCAGTCTCCCCTTATCAGCGATGTTGGCCACTAAGTCCTTGGGCTGGTGCTCACTCATGCCTTGTCGACACTCAGCCCCGTAGGGTCACTTGAAACCCAATCAGGACACGGCTCTTTGTAATCCGTGTTGAGATTAATTTGTTGCTTCAGCTTAAATGCAGACCTTTCCCACTTGTACAAATTAGTTTTTGTTTTGTAAACAGTCAACATTTCTCTGTGACCTGCTGCCTTTGTGAATGCACCACTCACCGTGTACAGCAGGGAAGGGCAGTGCCAGTCCTCAGTGACGTACTGCCTATGTGAATGCACCATGTGCTGTGTACAGCAGTCTACAATGCTGGGTGGTTTTCCTTCCACCTCCACACTTAATTATTTAATTGAAGCCATTATTTGGTAAGGGCACGTCTCCCAACTAGTTTTCAGTTAGCAGTCATTCTGTACTTTAAAGCTAAAGCACTAAAAACCGGTGGGGCTGTGCCCCTCATGGACCAGAGTTGCCCTTCACCAAAAATTTCCATGATGTGCCCACTTGTCAGTTGTCTAATGTAGACTCTAAAGTGGTTCTTTTACCTGATCCTTTTCAGGTGATTTCCTCATTTTATGTGGAATGGGTGGGAAACTCCATGTCCTTTATGGGAAAAGGTGTCACCAAGAATGCTGTCCTCTGCTTGCTCCAGTTATCCCATGAAATGATGGCTGAAAGCGAAGATGCGGTCAGTGGATAAATGGTCTCGCTCATGTTGCATGTGTCAGAACATGGGGGGGATCTAATAACACATTTTCATTCCATGATGTCTACATAGGACCATATCGGCAGTAGAATATTAAGTTATTCACCCTAATATCATCTTGGCTTTATTCCCATTCACATTAAATCTAGCCTTCAATTAGCCTGCACCGAAGATTCAGTAAGTTGCTTTCTCAGGGCGAGCAGATGTGTAAGCCAACTGTAACAATAAACTCAATCGTAACCAACAATACACATTTAAGCACAGTTCATGATCTGTGCAAGACAAATGTCACTATTTCACGCTTAAATGGTTTGAATGGCTGTCTTGAAGGAGTGGATATCCCTTTGGTCTCTCGCTCACGACCAGAATGACGAGCTGGCCACAGCCCATCTTGGTCTGGCCTGGCTTATTCCACTGTGGGTGGACCGGGACCCTGAGGTGAGCATTCTGTACATTTAAAATCAATGCCAGAACCATAACAGTGTTGCATACTCCGCTGCAGCTACATGGAGTTTGATCCAAACTGCTGGTTTATGTTGAGAGAGTCAACACTCGGACACTCAAACAGTAACCCTCTTCTTGATCTAGTGCCAAAATGTCCGTGAAACAAGGTTGATTAAAATGTTTCTGAATACGAGAGCATGAATATGAGTATTTAAAATACTACTGCTGTTTGTCTTAAATTAAACTAAATATCCCCTGCATAAAAACTACTGAAGAATTAAGTAAGCAGGACGTTGGCGTTTTGGAAGTGATCAGATGTGATGCCACAGTGATAGCTTCTCGCTGACTCGCAGGGTTTGTGTGGATCTCTGCCCCTCCCAGGTACGGTTGGCCAGCCTGGGTGTAGGCTCAGCGCTGACATCGGTGGAGAAGGGCTGCTTTGCCCTGGCGGCCAGCTGCCAGAACATCTCTGGCGGCCTGTGGGGCACGGTGCTGAACATTCTCATGGACCAGCTTGAGTGCAGCATGGTCCGCAGAGAGGTAGGCCAGCCCGCCAAGTCCCGGCAGCCAAAAGCTGCTGCTGTTTCATCATGTTTGATCACTTTAATTAAAGGCCGTCATAGTTTATTTCCACTCTGGCAACTACAGTACGGTAAGAGATGGGCTTGTATTGCCTTTAAATCACAGCAAGATGGCAGTGTCGTCTAACTTTTCAACCCCCCCCCCCCCAACAGGCAGCATTTATTCTGCAAAACCTGCTGGTAATGCCAATGCCTGCCAGCATGGAAGAAGCAAAAGACTTCCCTTGGCAGGTAGGAGAGGTTACAAATGGACCCATTTCGGTCGTTTAGTGACAGGATTCTGAGAAAAAGCTCAGTGCTCAATGAACAGAACACTTTAGTTCTATTAGTTTGTTAGTTCCTCGCAGCCATTTCTCCGGTCTTTGTAGCCTACATTTCGTTTTCCCGTTTATAGCATTTCCTGTTGTTCAACCTTTTTTATTTTTTTATTTTTATTTTTTTATGTCACGCCAGGTGTATGTATAATGATTCACATTTGTGGTATTCAGTTTTTTGGGGGTTTATTTTTGCCCTTTTATTTTGAACATGTATTTTTTGGTGAATTTGAAACATAATCCTGTTAACAGTAATCTGCCATGTCTGACTCCAGAGTCCATGTGTGCACGATGAAGGCTCCGACTTGTCACTGGTGGGTCTGCCAGCCCTGCAGGCCCTGCTGTATCACTGCCAGTTCTTCCAACGCATCAGCCAAATGGCCAAATCCTGTTTCCAGGGGCGCTACTCCTTCGACTTGAACTTCCCCGCGGCTCCAAACCATCCGGACCCTAGAGTTGAAGGTGACCCTCCCCTGGCGTAGATTTGGTTGGGGGTTGGTGGGACTCCGTTGTTGAGTGTCAGCTTGTCCCCACCCCAGTGCCCATTTCCCCCCTCCTACTGCCACTACCACACACCCCAGTTTCAGCTAGCCCCGTTTACTCAAACGGCATCATCACTGGTTCTGGGAGATCATATCTTATTTAGATTGGTGAAATGTCTTACTCTTTTAATAGCAGCGTTATGGTTAATGCTGTTAAAAATTAACGTGAACATATTCTGGCAGTGGATAAAATATGCATGGGTAAAATGAGATGTGTATTAACGTCTGAATATTCCCTCAGATTGGGAAGACTCAGGGATGCACTGGCGGAGTCCCTTTGGCTCTATAAACCAGACCCACGTGCCAGGCTCTGTCTCTACCTCCAGCACTCTGGTAAGTCTGACTGTGAGAAAGAGGATCCTCTGCGCACTGTAGACCTGTTGGGAAATAATATATCATAATTATCTGTGCGATGGCGGCCGAAAGTGAGAATATCTTTATGCGCACAGTCAGCTTATACCCTTATTTGTATGCATTAAAAAGGCGATAAAAAATTTATTTATTTTTTTTGTAAGTGTATATAAACAAACAAGGAAAGCACAACTGGAAAAAGGTCTTGCAAAACAAATGATCTCTAAAATGAAAAGCCAAGGAGAAATTTAAAAAACAATCCAAATTCCAAAGCCATAAATTACTGATAACTTCCTAAAGTCTCCAAATATGGGTTTCCAAACAGCTTTCTGGGGTACTTAATTGGTTCTGCTTGTTTGCGACCCTCTGCTAATAGGGTCCTGTTGAGTCTACAAACATGGACAAAAATCTACAAAGGAATTGTTTAGTCTACACGAAAACAATGTTCTTGTCCGGCCCTGGCAATCTCCAGACCTTTATCCAGTTTAATCCAACATTTGTCAGTTTGAACTCGAGAAAACAGTTCACCAAAGAACATTCTCCATGGAGAAATGATCAAGAATCCCTTAGGAAAACTGCCGCAACCTGATGAAAAGCTACAGCAAGGGTCTTCTCAGTGGTATCAAACCAAAAGGTGGAGTTCTGAATAATTTTGGTCCCTGTATTAACTGTGCAGAAATGACGTCCTTATGTGTTTTTAATTCAGAGCGCTTTCTTGGAGTGCTTTAAATAACAGGTATTGTATTAACTGTATTAACTGCTACGTTTCATTTTTATTTTCAGTCTGGTCTCCAGTTGATTCGTTTTGCTGAGAGGTTAAGGGCATTCAGCTTGTCTCACTGCTGTTTCGGTCAATAAGGAACTTATGTGTGTAATTGGATTTTTAAATAGTATTGATTTATGTTATAATAATTTTAAAATCGTCATATCTGCAGAAGCTCATTGTGACTATTGATTGCAGAATTAATGTATCAATTTTTAATTTTTGTATCCACTGCTAATCCAAAATAAAATGTATCATAAATGTGAATAACACTGTGTATATTTCTTTATGTAGCCTTTTTTCAGTCCGAGTGCTGATTGGGGGAAAAAAAAAGAAATGTGTAATGTCTGTCTGGTTTCTCTGGGTCTGTCAGATTCCCCCCGAAGGGCTAATGGAAATGGGCGCACCTGTGCAGTCGTCCTCAGGGGCTCGAGTTCCGGATACTTCCGCCAGCCGATTGCTGACTCAAGGTGACTAGCGTGTTAACGCTTCGGAAGCCCATCTTTGCAAAATTCTCCAGAACCGAGAAACTGTTGAGTCATCAGGGTATGCTGCTTTCCAGGTCAAAGTGACGCCGACACCAGCAGCTCCGTGACGTCCCAGGAGTCGCGAGCTGGAGACCGGCCCTCGGAGCACTACGGGGTCGTGACCCCTCACTTGACCTCTGCCGTCTGCGGGCTGCTGACCAATCTGCTGGCCGTCCTGCCAGAGTTCACCCTCAGTGCACTCACACACCATCATATCCTCACGTCCTTCGCCAGGTCTCAGTTCCAGTGCGAACGATCGTCTGCAGCCTTCTTTAACATCACAGCTTCTGTCTTGGCTTCTGGGTTTAACATCACAGCTTCTGTCTTGGCTTCTGGGTTTAACATCGTAGCTTCTGTCTTGGCCGTCGTTTCAGCGTGGTCCTCTGTGTTTTTCAGTTTGGTCGACACCGGAGTGGTTGAAAAGTGTCTCTGTGAATTAAAGACACCAGCTCTGCTCCCAGGCGAGGATGAAGACGTTAAAAGCCAGGTCTGTGCCAGTATAGTGGTATATCGTGATTTGATGTGGGTCTTTTTTTTCGTCATAGGTCGTTATAAAATGTGCTTCATTCATACCAAGTTGTGTTAAGGTGTTCCTTAAGGATGTTAAGCGACCAAAGTCTTAATGTTGATGTTATCTAATACTTGTCATGCAGGTGCTGGGCCTCCTTGACTTCATGTCCAGCTTCTTCACGTTGCTGCAGTCAGTCGTGGTGCTGAGCACTGAGCTGATGTCTCAGATGGAATTAATCAAACCCCTGCTGGCCAATGCATTCACTCTCCTCTCCCTCAATATTAAAGGCATCGGTAAGGGCCAACGTTGTGCTGGCTGCTAAATGTGATCATATACAGCTGGAATGTATATATACATGCCAATTTATTCTTGCATCATATGCTGGAGTGGTCTTTTTAGGGCAGTATGCCGTTATACACCATGCTCAGTGATTCAAAGATTAATTCTACATTGGAAAAAAACGAGGTGATTCTTTGACGCCACGTTTTACGCACTTGCACGTAGACGGCTGTGCCCCAGCCGAGAACATCTCCATCTTTTGTCGTCTCGAATCCTAGCAACCTCGTTCAAGCCAAGCGCTCCCTGCGCTCGCTTTTATTCTTTCAGCAGAGCCTTCCTTCCTAGGTTTTGTGACGCTTTCCTCCCTCCGCACCCCTCCAGATGCCGGGACCCGAGGCGCCTTCTTGCGCACCTGGACGGTGCTGTTTACGCTCTTGGCTACGCTGCTGAGGAGGTGCGGTGGCGCGGTGTTCCCATCTGTCGCCCCCGCCCTGGGAAATCGCTGGCAGCCATTCATGGGTACTGCTCCAGTCGTTAACACACCGGCGTAGCCGCCATTCCGTGCCTGCCCGGGAGGGGAGGGTTTAGGGGAGTGGGGGAGGCACAGATGCCCGGGACTGAAATATGTAGCAGTCGGAACAACCAGCTCATTATCTCCTTCACTTTCAATCATCATTTCCCTGCCTGATAAATGGGGGAATGGAGGAAATATGATGAGCCTTGTTAAATTTTAATGGTGATTTCTCTGGCACGAGTGTAGTTGCAGGCCCTTCGAAGGAAGTCAAGTACGTATTATATTTTCCGACCCAACTCAAGGTGCCTTGGTTGGGCTGCTGCAGCTTCTTATTTTAGTTTTCGAGGTTTTTTTGGGCTTTAAAAAAAACAAAAGTTTGATTGATCTCTCTTTCCTCTGATGTCTGCGCTGTATTTCTGCCCTCAGGCACCATCTCCACCTGTGTCCAGCTGTCCGCCACGGAGCCCGCGCTGTACACGGTTGCTCTGCAGTTTCTCTCTCTGGCTTTGAATGCAGAGACGCAGAGCCGCAAGCAGCTCGCTAGCCGGGCCAGCCCCAGTCCCGGTACCACCCTGTCTGAACTTCTGAGTGACTCACCGGGGAGCCAGCTGTGCGAAGTCATTCTGCAGGTAGTCAGGCCCGACTCCAAGCCTCGTATCGCCCTCAAGTTGATCGGAGAAGTCGCCTACACCATTGAAACTAGCCCGAAGCAAAATATCTGTCTTTTCCCCTCACTGCCGACTGCAGTCTCAGCTAGAAAGGCAGTATCTTTTCGCTCCGATTTTTACCTCGAACAATTTAGATTATTTTGCATGTGTCAAATACCTTCAACATAAACAAGCCTCTTTAGGGAACAACTGTTCATTTTGACTTCTCTCTTTCTCGCTCTCTCGCTCCCTCTGTCTGCTCTGCGCTGTCTAGTGCTTTGAGAAGAGATCGTTCCAAGACCCTTTGAAGAAAGTTTCGGCAAGAGCTCTAATGTCTGTGCTTGCCAGCAGTCCGAGTGCACAAAGCCATGCTTTCAAAGGTACATTTCTGCAAACGTCCTATTATATCACGATCTGCAGAAGCTCATTCTGACTATTGTTTTTTGTATCCATTGCTAACCTAAAATATGATTTTTCATAAACATGAAAAACACTGTATATATTTCTTTATATAGCCTTTTTTCAGTCAGAGTGCTGATTGGGGGGGGGGGGTGTCTGTATGGTTAATTGACATTTTCTAATAACAAGACTAGTGGAGGGTAAACCATTAGCTTTCTGAGCAACAGCGTTCTTGGTCCTCAATCTTGTTACATCGCTTGACCTCATTCTAAATAATATATATTTGTATATTACATGTTTAAAGGTTAAAGTTAAAAACAAATCCCCTCCCCTCATGTTTCCCAGCTGGCCTCATAGAGTCCTGTGTGGAACAGCTAAAGCACATCCACGCACAGCTTCAACACGAGTCCCTAAAATCTGGAAAAGCTGTGCTGAAGAAAAGGGTGATTATTGTTGTTATTATTATTATATTCTTGTAAACGGCACACGCAGATGTGTTGTCCACAGCCCTGCGTTATAGCTGCAGTGCATGCCAAGGGAGAGCCGTTTCCTGATTCGCCTCACTACCATCAGGCACGGTTTCTATCAGAGATGAATTTGTGTATGTCCGTCATCTTAGTCTCCTGTAAGTGACCTAATTTCATATGTCTTCCAATCATTTCATTAAGCACTGTTATCAAGTACATTTCACATGAGTATTTCTTTGCATACTTGCTTTTTAATTTGACACACTGTTATTAAGTTAGCCGCCTACTGAGTTGTACCTTACTAGGTATGGGTTGTTGTTTCGAAGATAGGAATCCCATTGGCAGCTTTGGCACCAATTGGAAACTCTTTTGTTTTATTTTTTTCCCTGCCACACATTGCCTTCACAACTTGTAGTATGACAACTGCATATAACTTGCAAGGTTTTAATCGTAGTAACATGAGCGATGTTGTTTATCCAGATATCGGTCATCCCAGTCGCTTTTCTAATGATGTTTTTGCTGTTGAATTTGTGGAAATGCTAAATGCACATGATGCCCTCTTTTTCTGTTATGTCCATTTAAAGTTATTTGACTTAGTACGATGACTGTCGCAGACATGCGTCCATGTGTACTGAAACACTTGGAATAATGCGTTTAATGCGTGCAAACAGGAACAGGAGAGCTGTTTGAGAGAATTAAGGATGGTTTTGCAAGTGCTCCGAAACTGCCTTTGTCGTCATAACGAATGCAAGGTGAGTACTGGCACGTTCTCTCTCTCGCCGTTGGTATTTGGTTTAAATTGCTTCGTTTTAATATGAGAATTGTACCGGTGCCTCAAGTGAGATTAAACTAATCGTTGGCATTGCTATATGTTTATGTGATACATACATTGGGTTCTCACAGGGGTGTTGCCAGCAGCTGAATATCTAATCACGTCTTTGTTCTTGCTTTATGTTTCCGTAGCTTCATATGAATTTGTGCAAAATGGAAAACTGAATAATAGCCATAAATGTGCTGTGCTTTTTTGATTGAATCCGGGCAGGTGACAACTGTTTTTAAGCTCATTGTTTCTAAACGTCTGTGGCTGTGTCCATCCAGGCCGCAGCCTCCTCCGCTCACCTGACTCGCGCGGTCTATGCCGTCTGGCCTTGGCTCCTGCTGGATGACGCAGCCATGGAGTCGGCTCTGGAGCTGCTCTGCGTCTACACCGCTAACTGCACCGAAGGTCAGTGTGCACTTTGCTCAGGAAGAGCTTGTTGGCAGCCATGGAGTCGGCTCTGGAGCTGCTCTGCGTCTACACCGCCAACTGCACCGAAGATCAGCGTGCGTTTTGCTCAGGAAGAGCTTAATGGCAACATGTGGGTTGCATTTGAATCATGCCCTGCCTGTGTTGCGGACTCCACCACAGGTTGCTTGGCCTCTTCCTGTCACTTAGCCCGCATTTGGACCAGTGGAGTCATTTGCCTGTGAGGTGCCTCTCTTTATTGGTATAGGCATGTGGGAAGGAAAATTAGATTAATCTGGAGTCCATTGTGGTGGGTGTCACTGAAGATATTTTTCCATCATTTGAAAAAACGGCATGTCTGAGGAAGTTAATTAAATGTGTGTGTATATTAGGAAGGAAATTAATAAGTGAGGCTGTTTAAAAGCTGGGTAGGATGAGCATAGCTGTGGTAACGAATTATTATGACCACCTAATTGGGAGGAACGTCAACAAGATGTTTTTTTTGTTATTTGTTCTTTCAATAATTTAGTTTTTGCGATAAAGTATATATGGCTTCCTGCGTCCTAGATCTCAGAAAGCGGTTGACTGAGTTGAAAGGGCAGGATGCGATGTCATCTGGGGATATTTTGTGACACGCCGGGGCAGAGTATCTCTTGCAGTTCCAACACAATGTTCCACTCTTTGAAGTGTCACCTATCCTTTTGTGTTCGGTTTCTTCCGTGCAGTTATTAAACGGTTTTAATCAGATGGAATTAAAACTGAACCAACTGCCCTAATTTACCCGGGAGATGTGTGGGATTATGCACAATTTACATTCCAGATGACTCGTTTCTGCATTGTAGTTAAGAGAGAGCTCCATCTCATTGTTTTCCTTTGTCCAGCATAAAGACTTCTTTAACTGAAGCCTGGAGTGCCTGGAGTGCCTGGAGTGCCTGGAGTGCCTGTGTGTGTGTGTGAGGGGTTTATTGTTTCATGTATTT
>JAOYSI010013679.1:22931-35334 GCA_025775065.1 Hiodon alosoides | reverse complement strand
GCCTGGAGTGCCTGGAGTGCCTGGAGTGCCTGGAGTGCCTGTGTGTGTGTGTGAGGGGTTTATTGTTTCATGTATTTGGTTATTCAGGTATTTTTCTGTTTTAAAGTACTGATTTCAAGGCTGAATTTTGTAGTAAAATACCCCAGCGTTGCACATTTCTCATCAGTGGGGTCTTTACAGGAAGTGCGCTCGTCACGGAAACCCATGGATGTTGAGGGGGAGGGAGGCTTTTGTCTAAAAGTTTTTTGTTTTTGTGCTACTTCAGATTGGTCTTTTTTCAGGGAATTGTAAGATGAAAATTGAGCATACATTAAGCATGACGTATTCCTGTCAACGCGTTGCTGCACACATACAGTACGAATCCAGCTTACCTGCTGAACTCACAGTCCCAGTGTAACGAGCAGGCTTGCATGCCATACTGAACAGTGATGTGTCTCCCTCTCCAGCATGCTGCACACTTTGCTGGAGCTCTGTAGGACAGGCGTCCCTGACGCAGAGAGGCCCGGCGTGCCACTCGCTGATACACCACGTCATGAGGCTGGCCACGCAGGTGGCTCCTGAAAACAGCCACGCCCAGCGCCTGGCCTTCTCCCTGCTCTCCAACCTCGCCGTATCCCACGACTGCAGAGGAGTCCTGCAGAAGGCAAGTTGGCACATCAGCGGGAATGAGTGCAGCGGTGACCCAGAGACTGTAAAATGGAGATGATTACGGGGAAGGGCGATGGGTTTAGGACTGTAATCATTTTTTTGTTTTTCCATGTGAGCAAGATTCTCTCTAAATAGTATGATTTGTGAACTATGTAAGTGATATTCCGCAACAAGCCATGTGGTTATAGGAAAATAAACCGTGACGGGGCATTATGCGGTTCTGAGGCAAAGCCCTTCTGAAGTGGTTTATTTTCCTATAATATCTTGGAGTGGATTATCACACTTGTACAACGGCTAAATGTTACAGAATGAATATATTTTTATTTTTATTTTTTAAACCTATTCTTACGCATTCGTGGACTAATGTAGTTCCTTGATTGATTAGTGAACACGTTGGCTGGAGACTACTCATTTAAGCACGCTGATATACAATGCCGCTGTGTAAAAGTATAGATTAGAGCAGTCCTAAAATGGAACCACACTAGAATACATCTACAGATTAAGCTGGTTCATTTAAGTGACTTAAGTCGGTGCATCTCTCACTTTTCCAGAGCAATTTTTTCCAGCATTTCCTGTCATTGCCACTCCCAAAGCCTGGCTCAAAGAGCCCAAGCCCTGCGGTGACCCTCTGGTTGAAGCTCTTCTTGAGCATGTCCTTTGGCGAAGACGGCCAGCAGCTGATACTGAAGATGAGTGGCAGTTTAGAACTGCTTGCCGACATGTCCCTGTACAAGTACCCTGGCAGCAGTAGGCCAGCCCCCCTGGTCATACTGCACAACATCTGTTTCAGTTCCACAAACAAACCCAAAGTCTTGGCCTGTGGTGAGCTAGCCATTTTATCAAGCAGTACAATTTAGTGGGTCAATTTCCATGAATTTATTCATTTTAAAAAAACTGATGTTGACACTAGGGTAAAAAAAATGAATTCCTAGTGATGCGTTTTCAGGTAAAGCGATTGGGGTGTTGGCATCCTGCCTGGAGAACGACCAGTCAGACATACGGGCCATTGGTGCTTCAGCCCTCTGGGCCCTTCTACACAATTACCAGAAGGTAATTCTTTAAAGCTACGCATGCTAAATGTCACAACAATAACCTTCAAGACATGAAGTATTAAATGTGGATTGATGAAAGGATTGCGGGATATTTCTATCACCTAAATTTGTCGTTTAACATGTTTCCAATTAAAGCAACGCAGAGATTCATGTTTACGTTTTATTCATCCCAGTTGACCGACTGTGACGGTACCCTTCTGCGTTCAGTCTTTTATCTTCTGTGAAAGATGTACCTTTAATCATCACTAAACCCTTTACTTGGTAGTTCGGGACGTCCCTAGATCGCATTCAGTGAGAGTTGCTCACCCTGGGTCAAGAGAATACTTTATCGATCTCTGACATTTCGTAATCATTACACACAGCATGATTCTGCCTTCACTGCCAGGTCTAAGCTCTCCGAATAACTGTGCGAATAATCCCGTTCTTTTAGTAAACTTTATCAAATTGAGATTTGTAAATCAACTTATAAATCCTTCCCTCCCCCTCTCTTCAAAGGCCAAGGTGACCTTGAAGAGTCCTTCTGTCAAAGTTAAAGTTGATGAGGCATACATCACAGCCAGAAGAGGTACGCATTCATTTAAATTAATTTAAATTTGAAACAAGGTTCGGCTTTTCGTACATGTGTGTTATATCTCCTTTTTATAGTGTTATCTATTAGCTGTTATTTTTTTCCCTGCAGAAGCAGAAAAAGACAAAGACAATCTCCTGAACTCGTACCTGTTGAAGTGCCTCGAAAATGTGACCCATCTTCTGAACAACTGAGCATTCCACGCAGATCTGTCTTGGGGATATTTTACATGCCCTTATTTATGGATAATTCCTATTTTAATGTGTGCTGTTGTAAATATTTATTTATTGTTATATTTTTTTAATAGGCCAGTTTGTATTTTGAGTATTTTTCTAAAGTTCTTATGTCTTGGTTTTATTATTAATATATCTATATAGTTTTTTGAACATTTGAATATTGGGTTAATTAAATTAAAGAATCCAACTACAAGTCAATCCTTTGTTTTCTTCCAATCCCTTTTCCCTCCCCACTGAAAGAAGTGTGCACAGTAGGGATTAATCGAACAATTAATCGAATTTTGATCTCGATTATGATTTTGGCTTCCCACAATTGAATGAACGTGATCGACTGCAATATTGACGTTTAAAATGCATGCTCCGCTCATAGAAAACTCTAATAAAATCAAGCGCTTTCTAAACCTACAGCCAGCCACCGGGTGGCGATTTGGCTGTGCGCGCACCCTCCAGCGACCTAGGCCTGAATTGTTTTTATTTGCTTGCATTCTGTGTTGGCATACTTATTTTTAGTTAGTCTATATTTTGGGTAAAATTTTATTTATATTTTGCTTCTAGGAGATGATGCACTTTAAGGATCAGTCTTATTTTGATGCAAAGATGTGTGCATTAGCAGGAATGTAGCACATGGAAGTAAAAGCAGTGGTCTGTTTATTTAAACGTGAAAGTGAAATAATATATAGGACGTTTTCCCTAAAATCAATGAACAATCGTGATCTCAAAATAATCGTGATTTTATCATTTTATCATTTATTTTATCATTAATTATCATTTTAATCGTGCAGCCCTAGTGCACGGTACTGTGGTTTATCGTAACTCTGGAAGTAACATGTGCAGGGGCAGGTGGTTTCGTCACAATAGAGTGATATCTGGGGTCCAACACTGTAAATATTGTGGTTGAAGTGCTTGTTTCTGTTGTGTGATGCAGGAAGTGCTTGTTCATAGTGTGAGATACAGGATGTGCAGGCTGGGCCCCCCCAGTCATCAATGCTGTATTCATTCTTGCTTTGTCGAGTAAGATGGATGCTACACAGACAGCTCGCTGGTACTTCATGGTACTTATAGTTGTTCTTGGTTTGCTTGAAGGTAATGTCTCAAGTTTTGCTTTTAGAAATGTAAACGTGTCACTTGTTAAAATGTGGCATATATATCTTAACAGAGTTACTCTGGTCTTAAAATAGTCTTAGGCAAAGCTGTAAGCAGCATTCATTGTGAATTTGAACTAGATCTTAATTCTGGGTGATAAAATCGAACATTTGATAGTGTAATGTTTATTATATGTAGTTACATTGAATATATACTTTTTGTGTATGTAAGGATTAAAGTTAATTTATATTTTAATCTGAACATTTAAAAAACTTTTCAGTCTTTAATAGTCAGGTGTGTGTGTGTGTGTGTGTGTGTGTGTGTGTATATATATATATATATATGTGTAAGTGTGTGTGTGTGTGTGTGTATAGGTTCCTACAATTTTGAATTATTTCTTAATTTTTTGACAAATTTGGTTATACGTTACTGCTGTGGTCTTGCATTGTATTTTGGCACATAAATGGTAACTGCTTCAGTTTCTCATGCCGCAATCGCAGTGACAAGGCTAGTGAAGAATCAGGTCTTGTTTCAAATCTGTCATGTGAATAGTTATAATTAGGTGCTGTAACGGAAGCAATGAACGTATGGTTTCAGGAGCATCCCCCTTGAGGCTTGCGGACTCTACCGTCAAACTAGAAGAGGATATGACGCTAAATTGTGTGTGTCCCTGGGGAGGAAATCTCAGCATGGTCTCGTGGACCAAGGAGAGCCGAAGGCTCGCTGTCTACCACCCAGTGCACGGCAGCGCGCCTTCTGCAGGCTACGAGGGGAGGGTGAAGTTCCTCAGAGCTTCGCCCATGGACGGGAGTGTCTCCCTCAGCAACGTCACCGACAAGGACGCCGGCCTCTACCTCTGCTCGGTGCAGACGTTTCCACAGGGATCATGGATCAAACGCGTACTGGTGACAAATGGTGCGACGCGGTACTATGTTGAGTCAGTTATTTTAAATGGATTTCTTGCAAACATCCATATTTTTTCAACGCACTTCTGATTTCCTTTCAGCCAGTTCCTGGGTGATGAGTTTGTATTTACTGATTATTTCATTTTAAAGTTTCTCCAATTTTGCGAATTCTCTTTCAAATGCAAAATATGAACCGTCATTAATAAGTTATTTAAGAGAGAACTCAGAATCTCTGAGCAGAAAGGCCAAATCTCACAAGAGCGTGTCTGACGTTATGCATCCTCAATCTTTAAAGGAAAAAAGAAAAAAAAAACCTTGAACATAACACCCCCTTTTAATTATTGTACTAAATCTGCGTTATTTGTTGAAGCTGCCTTGGGACTTTAAAAAAATTAGCTTGTACTGTACATCAGATCTGTGTTAAACATTACACGTGGTCTCTGATAATTAAATATATATATAATATATATATATTTATGCATATATGTATTTATATGTGTGTCTTTCAGCCAGCTTTGTGCACGGTAAACCTGATGCTGAGCTTGTCATTGGCAAAGGGGACAATGTCACAATAAGCTGTAAGCATGTCGGAAACAGTACGGTGACGTTTGCGAAGCTGGAGGAGAAAGGCAGCCAGACAGTGGCCGCATGTCTGAAGGGGGACGGGAGCCTGGTGGAAGAGGGCTACGCGGAGCGGGTTTGGGTTGACTGCAGTGACGTCCTGGGCGTCACCCTGCGGCTGACCAACGTGACGGACGAGGACGCCGGCTTGTACGGCTGCTTCTTCAACTCTGACGCCAGCGCTCACACCGTGTTGCTGACTGTCCACGGGGAGGGTAAGGGCCAGGGTGAGTACATCAGCGCTCGTGGTCTGGCCTTAAATGCTTTTCAAAGCTGTTTCTAGGTCAATTGCAATTGTAATTACAATTACAATTACAACAGAGTTCACAATTTCTATGGTTTCCATATAGTACGTACAATTGGGAGCCATTGAGTTGCGCCATCACAGGGAATATAACGGGTATCATGCCAGCTAGCTTGTTGATGTAACGTTATGTGAAATTTGCCAAGCCTGTACTAATGGCTTCACTGACATTAAGTATAATCGCTGATTTCCTTTGTCTGTGTATTTTGTGTTTTTAAATGCAAAATTTGCCAGTCTTATCACAATGCTCTCCTTGTGAAAGCTGCTTTTCCTGATGCCAAAATAGCATCCAAATATGGGTCTGCTATAGCTAAGACAATTGTTATCACACAGAAACATTAGCAACATCAACATTATCCAAAGAGCTAGAACCCCCCCCCTCCTCTCTTGCAACCGGCAGCAGTAGATACACTGGTAAATGCAGATATACAGACCTAGGCTTTTGAATATTTTTAAACCTGCAGCTCATTCCTGCTACTATTTTTATACCGCTGCCGTAAACCTACTCTTGTGAAAGAGGCCTTTCAGGAAACATCTTTAGTTTTTTGGTGGTGGGTTGGGGTGGGTGGCAGCATATTCTCCGGCATCTATCTGCATACACACACTTCAGCCCTGTCTGTGTAGCTTGCACCTTGCAGAGCAGAATGTTGCTGCCCTATTCCTTATTATTGCTGTATTGTGATCCCATCTATGCATGTAGATTGTAACAGGCTGGCATGACATTCAATTGAACTTGTTTTCAAGTAGTATGCATTGTATTCAAGTTATTTATACTGTATACCTTTGGGCAGGATACAGCATAATTGACGATGTACACTCATAGCTGATTGCACTTCTTTTCTCTCCCCTTGACAGAGGTTTTCCTACCTCCGCAGCATATTATTTACATCTGTGTCGGTGGAGGAACAGCAGCTCTTGTTTTAATACTGGTGGGGATTCTATTGACTTGGTGGATCAGGTATGCTCAGCTTTATCTGATATTGCTATCAAGGTTCTTTACACTCATGGAGGCTGATAATACATTTTTAAATACAAATATTTTCATTTTTTATCCATTTCTTTATTTGTCAGACTTATCAAATTAGTTGATTTTAACTTTTAACTTTTTAGTTAATCAGCTTTTTTTGAGGTCATTAACTCAAGGGTTCACTTACTTTTTCCAATGCCATTTTTAATGTTGAATGTGTGTGTTCAATAAAGACATGAGGGATCAGAATTTATTTTGTGTTATTATTTTAGACACATTATATTTGTCTATACCCTTGACTTAGATGAAGATCAGATCACATTTTATGACAAATTTATGCAGAAAACCATGAAATTCCAAAAGGTTCACATACTTTTTCTTCCCGCTGTATATGCAGACTACTACTAATACTCATATATATACATGCATATCCAGTATATATAACTGGAAAGTGGTAAATATGATGTCTAGATTTACCTGACAGAAGTTTTACAGAGGCTGTGAAAATAAAAGTCCACATTCTATCTTCAGGAAGTATTTCACAACCTCCTCCAGCCTCCCCACCCCCTCCATAAAACTCAAACAAAACAAAACATTCAAGGTCTTTCAACGTTCTTTGCAGGAGAAGGAAACAAAGAGCCAGAGTTAGAGGCAAACTTCATCCTGTTCAAAAACGTGTACGTATATTTAAAAAAAAATGTTTTCCTATTGTCAGTTTATTGAATGTTCTAGAAACCTGACTATAGATAAATAATAGTCAGTTAATTGTGTGCAGTTGTTTATTAAACGTCATTTAGATGAAGGAACACTTGGAACGTAATAATTGACACAAAGCAATTCAACATTATAGATGGCTGGGGCACGTGATATTGCTTCCTAACTGCTGTATAGACTGTGGGGAAAAAAATATGACATCTCTTGATTTTTTGCCTTTAGGTACAAAACAGCTATGATCAAGCCATCCATGACAAAAGGAAAAAGAGCCCGAAGTATCAGGATCACAGCGCAATATATTGCAACATTGCAAGTCAACCACGTCGTACGAAGAGGAGGACTTAAGAACTGGTTTTAAATACCTCATCGAGTTTCAACAACTTGTAATCTGACGGAGCAACCCCGATAGATAGATGGATAAATTAACTAACAATTGACATGCCTGCTTTGCCACTGCTTGCTGTATATGAACCATCCATATTTTAAATTGACTTCCGTGTGTCTTTGTTTCACAGGAGACAGTGACTGTGGCTGTGTCACTGATGTCTAGATTAGTCTCCGGTTAGAGCTAATCTTTCCATGTGCAGGGCTCTGCTACAGAATAGCCCGACTTAATAAATCACGGCTGAAGGTGTGCAGTGTAGCTTAACCTCGGTGGATGTTTTCACAGCTGGTGCTTCAGACCACGACTAATTTGGTCCATCAACGCTCTCCCGGCGTACTTCGACGAAAACGCCAAGAGCGCTGGATGTCACAGGTTTTGTCAATGACATCAAAGATGGGCAAACTTTCGACAAATTCAGACGACTTTCCCAATGTCGAAGATGCATTGATATATTTGAAGACATGATTGTGATACTGCAGTTCTTGCAGTACCTGCTTCATGAGGGTAAGAAACCTTCTACACTACTTTAGTGGAACACTTTACTTGGCAACTATCTCCACCTGCCATGTGTAGGCAGTGGAGTCACTTTCTGAAGGGGGCTGAGCGGCTAAGGCCACCGAGGAAGAACATCTTCCACTGTTCCCCATTAGAGGCTAAGTGTTGTGCTACATGTGTTGATTAAGCCTCTTTTGAACCCATGCGCTCAGGCTTTTAAAGATCTTTTAAAGCAACCTTTTTGTTGGCAATTACTTTCGCAAAGTGGGTAAATGAGTTGCCAGTTGACATGTAAACCAGTAGGTGGAACTAGAGGCCCCTCTTCCAACCTTCCAAATGGACATGGAGCTTCCTCTCCACATGCTGTGCCCCATGAGAGTGTTAGCGTATTATGTGGACAGAACAGAGAGCTGACACCACCAGCCAAACAGCTGTTAATCTGATCTCAGTTGCAGGGCCAGGCCCTGTTTAAGTAGAGGTTCACTAATGCAGTAAAGACAGTGTAACCTCCGCCTGATCACTGGCTACTCTGAGAAGGCAAGCCCTAACCTTAACCCAAGGCTATTGCTCCAGGTCGCAGACATCTGCAATGCAGTAGTCTGTGTTTCTCCGCACAGGTTCACCAGGTTCAATAGGCTGAATGTTGTAGATGCACAGCACCCTGGATTTGGGGTAGCTGAGGGCAGCCTCTGGGGCTGAGCCCTCCACTGCCTTGTAAGGTGTGTGGTTTTCTGTGTAAGGTCACTCTGCGTGTAGAGTTGTGCAGCTATCACAACCGATTGGGTATACTACTTCCTTACTAATGGTTTATATTTTGGATTTGAAAGAGAACTTTGGGTTATTATCATGACATTTGTTCCCAGTGACATTTTTGACACACTTTGCTGTGGTGCTGCAGTGATTATGAGGAAAAATAGTAAGATCTAAAATGTGTGACCGCATTTAATAAGACTGATGATAATTTGGCTTACTACTCAGAATTCTGGGGAATCGAAAGGAAAAAAGCCCAATAATTTCTATTCCAGGGAATCAAGGTTATGATAACATTTTAATCACTACTTGTCCATTTCCATTCAGACTGATAACAAAAGGCTGAACAAAAGTAGCCTGACATGCTATCTTGTGCAGTTTTTGCATTTGAATTATATTTATTGCTGTTTTACTTATTTTTGGAGCTATTATTGCTGATATATAAATTTCTAAATTCAAAATAGTAAAACTAATAGACATCACGGTGTGAGTTAAACCAATGTGAGATGCATTTTTCCCATAGTTAATATTTTGAGACTAACTGTATTGGTTAATTAATACAATAGTAAATAGGTGCCTGTCCTCCAGGTTCCTTAGTAAATCCATAAAACTTTGTTGTTTTTTTTTGTTTTGTTTTTTCTTCTTCCCGTGATATGGCATTTTGGTCAGGAAAAAAAAACATGAGCAAACCATTCAAGTTGCTTTATTGAACTAATTTAAACAAAAATTCACATTTTAACACAAAGGCATCCAACGTACCTTAGGGGAAAAACCAAAGCATATTGCATGAACTTAATTCAGAGTAAAATAATATAAAATAAAATGATCTACACGACAAGACATGGCTATAATGTTGAGCAATAAAGCCAGCACACAGATTAAATAACCGTTCCACAATTGGTTAACAGACAACGAACGTTTACGTTTTGTACATTTTTCCTTTATCACTAGGCTTATGGTTAATAGTAACCAGGTCTAATCTGGAGTACAGATATTTTGTGTTAAATTGGATTCATCCGTGAAAAGACAGATCAACACTGAAATCCTTTCCTAAAAGGTGGTCTCTGTTCAAGTCCAGGTTAAATTCAGCCGTGTATGTTTTAAAATATAAACATATTTAAACATATCAAACAGATAGAGTATGCAAACGTGTGAAATTAAATACAGAATGGATTCACTGAGGTCCTTTTCATCCAGACTTTTCACCTCTAACGAAATGATGCTTACGAACAGAATTGGTTAACACACCGATCAAAACGTTATAAAGGGTCCGTTTGGGTTACATCCAGAGTAATGACAAATTTCTTATCATTTGAATACTCACTGTAAAAATGTATTATTGAAAGGCACTTTTATAAGTGATAAAAAAAATGTTTTTCATTTGAACCACCTTTTAAATGTTAAACATTAGAAAAATGACAAACATAGACACAAGGAGATGGTCTGGACAAAATTTGAAAAAAGGAACAACATAGATTGCCCACCGTTTCGAAGCTTTTTACCAGAACCCTGTAAAGGGGAGACGGTAATTCCCTCATCATTAAGACCAACGATACCGTTTTATTATTCTTTTGATAAAATAAATGTTTTCGCAAAGCTAAGGTTTGTGAATTAGATTACACTAATTAAATCTGTTTTTGGTATTTGCAGTAGAAGATTCAGCTATATAAACGGGTAACAAGTACACGTCTAAAAAGCACGTAAAGAAAAATAAAAACTGGAAAGAGTAGAATCTTTAGGTGTAGAAACACGTATTGTAGAAACTTAACGTTCATCACGCCACCGGAGTATCATTTATTTCTCACATTACGTCTAGCGGTGAAGGTTTCTCATTTCCTCAAATAAATATTAGTATTAATATCCATAATTTCATTTTTTGAAAAACAAAGAAAAGATGTTGACTGGACAACAGAGCGATAATAATGTAAAATTAAACATCAGTTTTCAGAATTGCTTTGCAATCATAATATCCTTCATATTAACTTGATGTCATGTCATCAACCTTGTTTGAATACATTTCTGACATCTACTGATACGTAGAATAAAATAAAAAACCATGACCGTCACCACGTGACGTGAAACAGTATTTTAGGGACATTCTGGTTTCAAGAAGACGCATTGGACGTTTTCTTTTTTTGTTTTGTTTTTTGTTTTTTTTTAAATTACAGTAGTAATAATGCCGTAGACCCTTAAATAGAAAATCTCCGGGGTTTTGTTAACTAGAGTCACTATTATCAACCAATAAGTACCAAAAAGTATTCGATATAGTACAACCGATGCGCTACAAATATTATCAATAAATATATTTTCTTACTATAACCTTACTCAGTTATTGGAATGTCCAATGGCAGAATTAAAACTAAATCGACACTTTAGCTCGTCATTGGAATGGTCCAGCGTCGTGGTTCGACTCATAACCACTAGAGGGAGACAACGCTTGTTCTTGGTGTTGAATCGGCTGCCGATCAGTACTTTGCTCTGACAGAAAGCTGGGGAACGTCTGTGCTCGAGGTATGAGTGTCAAAGTCAAGTTTTCTCCTAAAAAAAGACAGAAAGAGTGAAAGTTATAAATCTTTATTATTTAACTTTTGAATTGGCTCAGCTGCTATATCTTGAGAAAATCTAATAAATGAAATCTGTAAATGCATAACAAAAGAAGCGAAAGGATGCACACTGTAGTGAGTAACGTGCATATACAGCGAGTTGGCTCCCAGCTGAATAAATTGTAAATGGAAACATTACATCAAGGAAATTATTGTTTAGTCTCCATAGTGATGACATCTCCACTTTAAAGTAATTCTTACTAATTTACTGCTCGTTTCCATATTTTCTGCAAAAAAAAAAAACATTGTTGATTCTGAGTGGCCCAATATTTTCACCCAAGAAATATTGATCTGAGGATCATATTATTGTGACACTTTCAAGACAATTTCTCAAATGGAAATATACCACCATTTGGTGGCCAAATGGAGAAAAAAAATGAAATACATAAAATCAAGTTTGTTAAAATGAACAAAACCCACAAATGTGTTCTGTACACTATGGTGTTGTAAACATGGTGAGGAAACAATAAGCAACATATTATTAATTTATTTATTATTTTAAAGAGTATTGGGTTTGCTTAACCTGTTCCTTAATTCAGATGCATACATTTTCCAGTTTGGTGCCACTTGGATCATGTTGATGGGTGTTGTGGATGGGGGGCCATAGATCTCACCAACACACATAAAAGGAATAGAAGAGGTTCTTCAGCCAGAAACAAAGCGGTTAATTTGAGGGTATTCGATG
Organism: Hiodon alosoides; assembly: GCA_025775065.1. NCBI lineage: Eukaryota > Metazoa > Chordata > Actinopteri > Hiodontiformes > Hiodontidae > Hiodon > Hiodon alosoides. The sequence continues at coordinate 23,318 of JAOYSI010013679.1, read as the reverse complement.
TGTTGCGGCTTGGACTGCTCCTTGTGTGAGTGGGAGGCTGTCTGGGGCTCTCTGCATTTCTGAGCGACATCAAACCTCTGCTGGGCCACCAGGGAAGAACGCTTTCAGCGTATATAGTATGTGTATATAAAATATAATATATAAGCCTCACCAGTGGGAGACTAAGTGCAGACTGAGCCTTATGAGCTGGAGTTAGCCGCCTCTAATCTAGCTCATGCCGATTGCTCGGAGTGCTGCATGGAGTGGGTTAATGGGTAGGCTTTCTCTTGGCTCGTTGCTAATGAGTGTCTCCTATTGGTTTCCCAGGTACCTGCAGGCTTGCAGTACCATCAAGACATGCCCTCTTGTGCAGGCTGTGCAGTCTGCAGTGTGTAAAAGAGACAAGTG
>JAOYSI010013679.1:0-22831 GCA_025775065.1 Hiodon alosoides | reverse complement strand
CTGCAGGCTTGCAGTACCATCAAGACATGCCCTCTTGTGCAGGCTGTGCAGTCTGCAGTGTGTAAAAGAGACAAGTGGCGCAAAGGTGACTAGAATTGGAGGAGCCAGGTTATATTTCCTTAACCTTCCCCATGTGTGGTAGTGGGAGTCGTAGAGACAAGCCAAGATGCTTTAACACAATAGCCGATTCCAAACTGGGCGGTAGAAAATAGGATGCCACCTTTCCAAGAGTTCGTCACTTTTCTGCCCTGCTAGATCTGCCCCGGTTAGCTATAAGTTCTGTTATTGTGATGTGGAAACATCTAGGCGCAGCAACAACTCGTGGTCGTGGTTGGCCAGGCAAACTCACAGAATGGGATTGCAGAGTGCCCGAGCGCATAGCGCGTAAAAATCGTCTGACATCGGTAACACTCACTACCGAGTTCCAAATGGCCTCTGGAAGCGATGCCAGGAACGTCAACAACTGTTGGTCGGGAGCATCATGAAACGGGTTTCCGTGGCTGAGCAGCCGCACCAAGCCTAAGATCAGCCTGCGCAATGCCAAGCTTTGGCTGGAGTGGTGTAAACAGTGCTACACATTACTACTGAACTGCTCTCAAGTGCAGCAAGAATGGTATGCAGTCAAAATTGACTTCATTTAAACAGCTACGTTTTTATCTATATATAGCTTCTTGTGATCCACTCATATCTCTTGACTAGGACTTTCGAAGGACCAAACTGATGTTATTGGGAAACAGCTATGGGCACTTGCGGCCAGGGGGACAAAACCACCGGAACGTTCCACCAAGGCCCCTCAGTACATAAGGAGCTCTGGTTGGGTTGGAAAGGGCCCTCACTCTGCTGACATTGGTGGAGTATGAGCTGCTTTTGCAGGGAGTGGAGCAGAATGAGAATGAAGTATGCAGACAGCTAACCCCTCACCAATCACATTGCTTTTTTCCCCAGCTTGAATTCAATTAATCCACCCTTTTGTCTTTTTGGCAGCAAGTCTTCTAAATGATCAATGGGTGACCTCCAATTTTTATAGTCAATTGCTCTTAAACATTAATGTTTATCATCTTAAACATTGATTTCCACTTTTGTTTAACCTATCTAATTGATTGCTGCACAGGTAGTTTGGTTGTTTTTATTAGCTACCCGATTTTGGTCTTTGCTGAACATTGTGAAGCCTGTTTATTTGTTGCACAGGGATCCAGCACACTGACTTACCGAACCATGGGCTATTCACTCTGTATGAAGGACATAATTGGGAAATCCAAACTGACAGACAAATTCCCTCGTTTGTTATTAGTTTTCTGAAATAACTAGAATGAACCACAGCATAACACTTTCCCATCTCCGTCAACACCTTCCCACCCTTCAAAAACACCAATTTCAAATACCCTTTACGACACTGTTCTTAGGTCCTGGAGGGCTGCTGTGTGCGCAGGTTTTCTAGTTTTCTTTAAATAGCTTATAACCCCAGTAGTGGGAGAAAGGGCTAAATTAGTTCAGCTAGGACAATAATTAGAGAAATCAAGTCCTTAAGTGCTCGAAGGTCTGCACAAAGACCTGAACCTCAGGAGCAGGAGTGGAGAACAATGACCTATGGTTATACACCAGTCAATCCTCGAAAAAAGAAGGTATCATATAACATCCAATAACAGCCCTGTTAGTAATGTAGGTTTTGGACTGTCTGCGTGGCACTCTCTATATAACCTTCTCACACCTGAGTGGTGGAGGCAGACAGCAATTTATCATTGCTTTTTCATTAAAAGTGTGGGTCAAGTCACCCCATCTTCCACCAGGCTGTTGCTGTGTGGAGGCGAGGACCAAAACAAGAGGCCGCTGCTCTGCCTGCGCCTTCCCTCGAACCCAAGCTCCTAATTAATCACTGCTAACACCTGTAACGCTTTTAGGTGGGCAGATTGGTTATCTCTGTGCTGCCTCAAATGTACAATCATCAACCCACAGGTCTTGAAAAGCCCGGCTTTCTGACCTAACACTTATCTTCCCTTTTCTTTTTTCTATCAAAGATGAAAATCCCAATAATGTGATATATATCTATCATTGTCTCAAGATTTGGTTAAATTAATGACATTGAAATCTTGAATTAAAATAGTTCTCAGTTATAAAATACAGTTCCTTGCAATGTACAAATGCACTGATTTTAATTGACCCATTTCTGGCAAACTAGAGAACATTTTTTTGTATGACTTTAAATTTTAAGTGCACTTATCTCCATGCCTCAGCAATCTCCAGAACCGAAAACACCAAGGACCTTTTTTTCCACTCTGAATCATAAAACTTACATAATAATGTAGGCAGATTGATGGGACACTTCCATATGTTCCGTGCATGGTTGCCTAAACTGCTGATGGGGTCAGTGCCACCCTCCAAACGGGTCAAAATCACTGCTTTTTTTGGCCTTCGCGGAGGCAGGCAACAGATCTGATTTATATACCGTTTTATGTCTGAGGAAATTAAGCAGGATCTAGACACTACCCTTTTGTTTAAAGTTACATTTTAGCTGCTTAAGTGACATTTTAATATTAGGGTATAACATCTTGCATGAGCAACCCTTTATGCTCCATAGCATAGTATTGTTTAAAACTATACTGTATGGTAAATCAAGGGTGAGTATTAATGACAATATTGTTATGCAGATATGTTTTTTTACCAGGATGTTGACTATACCACATTCTGTGATAAACAAGGCAGTGTTCTATAGTTCACCTAGAAGCACAGGACATTTACAGAGATCCATATCCTATTTGCCATTTGAGTTTCTGAAAGGCACCATCATGGGAACAGAGTGATACTTGGGGTTTGTTTAAAGCAATAATTGAAGTTCAGGATCTACAATCCATGGTCTCCCATAGGATCTAACTGCTGCCCTGGAGATTAACCGAATGAATATACAGACAAATAACATCTCCGCAAACCACAATTGGAAAAGAAACACTGTTCCTTAATTGCATTTTTGGGCTTCTGGGTATTTAGTCTCAAACGGAGTGACTCAGCAAACTAAGTGTGCTGATAGCAAATTAATCTTGTGTGCAATCAAATACAGGCGGGCAGATTAATCGAAATTCTTCGACTGTTTGCGGAGAGTCGAGGATCCTCGTTGGCCCATTCCTAGTGTACAATGTTTTTAAGTAAATAATTTAATCTTGAAATGAGAGAGAGAGAGAATTACCTGGACAGAGAAAAGCAAGCAAGACACCCAAAGTCTGAATATTTACTGCCCATTTCAATGTGCAATGGAAACTCAAGTGTTGTGAAGGGTGTGGTAGGCAATTGTGGAAGGGCTTCACCATGGAGCATGGACACGCTTTTTACTTGAAAGCTAGTGACCTCTATCCTTCTTGTCTGTACATCTGTGTGCGTTTAAAATGACGCCAGTCTTTGCAAGCCTCTGATGACAGACAACAGCAGCGCTAAAATAGCACCATATCTCATTTTGAGCTGCATTTTGATGATTTTGTCAATAGGACTAAATCTATAAAGTGTTATTTGTTTTCATAATACATAATAATGCATAGCTTACGACTATAGCAAAGCATAAGAACAAAAAGTAGATATAAAGAGCTACAATTGGGTGTCCATGCCGCTAAACGTCCTTATCCGTGCTCTGTATTTGCGATTATTTTAAACCTCTTTAACTTTGAGCTTTGAGATAAGATTGAAAAACCTAGATGTGTCCATCAGCTTGGCCCTCTTGCCCATCTAGCGGGGCTCATTGTGAACAAGCTCACTATGTGTCCCTACAGTGATGACCTCAGCATGGGAAGCTGCCAGGACTGCAGAAGGGTTCAATGTTACACATGTTCATGAAAAATCACCAGTTTTGATCACCTTCTCCAGGGGCCTTACAAGCAATACCAAACATCACGGAGATATCTTGTTTATTATGGTTGGGAATGCATACTGAATTTGCATTTGTGAGGGAACTTGATACCTTCGATCTTTACATCTTTGAAACCAACAATAGACATGCCAAAATGATGAATGAGCAGTATTTTCTTTCCAATATAGTTTCATTTGAGGAGGTCTTTTGTAGTACATTGCCCATGTCCAGATGAATTTGGGAGAGCTGTGTGCGACACATTGAATTTAGAAACATTTATTTAAGAAATGTGGGAATACTTTTTCTAAATCAATCTGTTTTTCATTTTTTTCTTCAAAAAATATTTTGCGAATGCTGCCTTTAAAACCCATTGTGTGATTCTAAAAATAAATAACATACACCAATGAAAAAATGTAGGCAGAACATTCAGTTAGCATCAAATTAACGTTCAGCACAGCAGGCATAAACAGTGCTGTTGCAGGCCAAGGCTAAGCCACCCTCTGCTTTCTGAAACAAAGGTGGTGAGTCACACCCCCCACCACCACCCCCCCCAAATAAATCTCACAAAATATTCTCCTTCCTGTGATTAAAAATAAAATTTAAAAATCATTTCAAGCCAAAATCAACAAATATCAGTCACAAAAAAAGGTTGATTCAGTAAACAATATACGGTAAATATTTCATAACTTTTTTGTTCTAACACTTGCCAACTATTCATTGAACTGCCAAGATGCACTTATTTTTACATTTGAAATAGAACTTTTGAAATGCAGGCTTTGTTATTATTAGTTTGCACAAGCTAAAATATAAAAAAAACCTGCACCCTGCTCCACATTTTCTGATCACTTTTCCCCAGCATGAAGAAGATGTGGGACATGGACCTGACCAGCCGTAACAAGCTCAAAGGAGTCTTTAACTTAAGCTATTCCATAAACACTGCTTTCACGCTAGGGTTTCACACTTGGGCTCACACCCAGGGAATCACCCACTGGAATCTCTCTAGTCAAGGACTCCAACAGCCGGCGTTGCCGTAGCAGAGGACACACGAGTGATATTGTGGCAAAGGCTTTTAATCGCGACCGTTTTTTAAATCAACGCTGTCGTCTTTTTGTAATTTGGTGATGCGTAAAATGCAACGTGACCATCGGTTTGTGAAGGTGCCGTCCTAAATAACATTTTACTGACTTCTGTCATCTAGCAATGCATCGCCATTGTAATGAATCTTTTTTAGATTCTAAAAATGTTCTCTGGGATACAGCAATAAATTGATGTGAGTTTGTTTGAGTTATGTAAGAGGTCACTCAGGTGTCACTGGTGAAACAGTCATACACCACAGTGCAGATTTCTCTGTGCAAAGAAGAGATAAAGCTATTCTCTAGTATGGAAAAACAAAAATGTTAATGTTATAATTTTAGATCTTGGTTCTTGTTCTTTCTGTTATATTTTACATACTGTATATAATAAACATTATAAAGTATATGAAGTATACTGTATAAATTTGAGTTAACTTTATTCTTAAATTGATCCTCAACATGTGAACACTGGTGATACAGGCTTTTACATATTATAGTTCATAATCAAATTGTCTTGATTGCAAGTTATATTTTCAGTAGGATTTAATGTAAATCTTCAGAACATCTAACTAATGCATTGGATCAATCCTCAAATGTGTGCATTCTGAGATGTGTGACTCCTTCCTGTAATAGCGAGGGAATCGTACTCTGAAAGATGCCATCGCTCTGAATAGCTCTCTGCAAATTTTCGTTGTCAGACTGCAAAGCGATAGTTCCAAAGATTCCTCCTGATTGTGAGCAAAGCATGTCTCGCGTTCATTCCGAATACCAAAGTACTCCACACATCGACTTGTCCTCTCACCCTGAAAACCGTAGATGTCTCCGACGCTATTCTGACGTGTGATGTGATGCCAGTAGGCGCTCCGGGGCAAAGATGTTGACGTGGATAGCGTTGTCTCGTTCGAGCTGGAGATCGTCTGCAACACAGAATCAGCTGCTGCGTTAGGTCAGCCACTTCCCTGAGCTGCTTCTATTGTGTTGGATTCTCACTAGGACTTCTCACTAGCAGAGATTCATCCGGCTAATGCTGAAGCCCAACAGAGCCCAACACCGGGAGCGCGGCTGTATGAGTAAGAAAGTGTGTTATCTGCTTTCCTTTTTACGACCAACACAAGCAGAACAAGCAGTTAATAGGTATAGAGCATTTGCAACTGCATCACCATTACTGGGCGCAAAGTTTTCAAAAACGAGTTAAGGCTGCAACGCATAATACTGCATGTTTAGACTATGATTAAATTGACAACTAATGGTATTTGAGTTAACCAAAACATATGTCCCTTCATGCAATCTGTTTCCTATCTGACAAGGTGGTCCACAAGATCTTCAGATTTCGGTCAACATGCAGCTTAAAATGTAAATGCAGTTTCAGATAAGCGTTATGGCTGCGGATTCCTTTTGAACGCCTTAAAAACCTAGATGTGAATCCAGTGTTCGGAACCCATCCTGACCCAGGCTACAAGCAGTTGGAGATCTCAGAAGCACAGTAAATATGACTGATTATTTCCCAGTTAAAAGAATCGCTGAGACAGTCACGTACCTGTGAGTTCTTCTCCACATCCATCATCATCCTCTCATGCTGCTCAGCTATGGACAGCGTTGCAGAATGGACTCGTTGATAGATCATTTCTCCTTCTCTAGTCTGAAAGGTGAACAGCCCCTCTCCGGTGTCACACATTCTGTAACGGAACAATGCGTTGCTCATTCTGTAACATAACATTGAGTTGCACGTTCTGTAACACAACACTGAAATATTACATTGCAAATTGATTAGTAGGGTCTTTTACCCAAAGTGACTTACAAAGCTGATTTTTTTTAGTAAATATTTAAAGTAAATATATTTTAAGTACATAAACCCAGTAAGCAAGGGATATATACCTTGCACAAGAATAAAACATGCTTCATGGATTTACACATGGCTATTCTTTGCAAAACGCTCGTCAGAAAATTGAAATCGTCCTCTGAGTTTTAGTAGGGTAAGGCATCAGCCTTTGAGTATATAAGGTCGTTCTTCGCCTCACAGAGTGACTCCAAATGCAAGAAAGGAAAAGTTGAAATGATGGACAGGGAGTTATACTTTTGCCTCGTGTTTTCAGATGTATGGAAAGAGAAATGACAGAAGAAGGAGGAAAAAGACGAACCAATAACACAAATTCCCCTGCTCTGGCAGACTGCCAGAGTAAGATCCTATACACACAGGCAGAGTATTAACAATGCTTTATTAATGCTCCTTGAAGGTAATATACGATTAAATCAAGCATGAATATAATTTTTTCTGAAAGAGATTACATTTCACGCACTAAATTGCCTTTTTAATAATAGCGATTGCTAATTTGTAACATAAGACTTGCAGTGAAATAATGTTAAATTGGTTTACAATAAAGTACATTCTTAGCCACAGTAAATAATAAAAATAACGTATGGTTAGGTCATTATTTTTAACCGTTTTTTTTTTTTTCCCCCCCCAAGTGCTAAGTCAATGGGGGTGCAATGGCACAACCGATCCGGTGTCAGAGTAATATCTGTATCTAATCCGGTAATCCCTCTAAAATTCAATAGCGTGCAATCAGTAAAACATGCACCACAGGAGTCATACCTTCCTGACTCAAACGTAAACCAGGTCGAGTCCCTCCCGTATCTTCTGAGGGAATTAAGGGGCCACATCACCAGCCTCACCCTGGCGTTGTGGATGTCCCAGAGGTGAATGTTCTCGTGCGTGATCTGCATGGTGCATTCCCCGTAAATGTCCAGATTCGGGGTAGGCATCAAGTACACGTTGAACCTCTCTGAAATCACATGCGCACAAACGGAGGCACACTTGCGTCAGACACCTGCTGATCACACCCATTTTAAGACCCGATCAGATGAACGTGAACCATATTGCATAGAAACAAAGCATAGCCGTCTTTTCTACTTTGTTGAGTGCCGATTTAGCCATTCATTAGATATTTATATCCTACGATAGTAAAGGATTTAGCATTTGTCAGCTCTCAATTAAAATGATTTTTTTTTTTTATGAATATGAAATATCACATCTATCACATTTCAGAATTACATTTTCGTATTGAGTGATGAGTTCCCATTTATTTTTGGATTTTGGCATTTTATTTATTTTTGGGATTCATTTGCATAAGATAATGGCAAGAATAATCATTTTTTTAAAGATTGTGCTTGTCTGAAAACATAATGATGATGTTAAACTAAATCATAAAGAGCAGAATTTTTAGATATCAGTCTCAAGTTAAGAGCTTTAGAATTTTCCCGTTTCTGCAGTGAGGGCCTGGGGTTGAAATGAAAATGTGAAGGTCAACAGCCGGTTGCCATGGAGCTGAAGTGGAAACCAGGCAGTCATTTCATTCCCACCGAGAAAGGGACAAAACTTTTTTGGACCTGTCGGACCTGCACACTTTTTCCTCTGTTGTACACGTGGGTGCCCAGGTTCTTTCGAATGCACCAAAGATGCATTTCTGAGACTGAAAAGAATATGGTGAGAGGTGAGTGTGCGTGTGCCTGTGTGTGAATGTGTGTGCACACACGCTCAATTATTATGGCCCAACTTCCATAGCTTTGTACCCCCCATGCTCCCGAGGAGTAGATAATTCTGCTGTTGGACTCAGGAATGTGAGTGAGTAGCTAATTATGCTTAATATTTCAATGTAAGCTATGCGTCTTGTAAGAGGAAGTGACAACGTAATACGGTGCTATTTCGGGAATGTGAAAATGAACTCTGATTTAATTATTAGGCCTGGCTGTAAGGTATTTCTAGACACAAACACAGACCTTACATTATTACTGCTAGCTACGAATGGAAGAGAAAAAATGATAATCACAGCAAGCCCCTGCTAACCAAAATCAGTTTATTGTTTTTATGAAAACAAAGAAACATTACCTGGTTAATGTATTTAACTGTAATTGTTAGCGTCCAGCTTTTTTCTGGCAACATAGGTCATCGGGGTGCACAGCAGATTTCAAATTAAAACTTAAGGTTATACCCCTAAAGCAGATCCTTTGAAAAATCCGGTTGCTTTTTTGGTTATTCCTCGTTTTTTCCAAACTTTAGTTTTGAAAGAGAGATTATATTGCAGATCCTTCTTGTTTTGCATTGTGAAAGAATCCCTTCTCATTTATTTTAGTTTGGTTCAAATGCTATAATCGCATCCATCTCTCTGACAAGGTTCCTTATGAGAAAATGCAGTGACGCACAACAGCACTGTTAGGGATTTATCCCAGACATCAAACAATCCGTAAACATGAGCCCTGCCAGACCCTACAAACGTAATCACTCATCGTTATGTAAAGAGCAAGGAAGTTCACTCTTCAGCTCTTCCCACCGATCGGACACTGACCGCTTTGCTCCCTCTGCACGCCTGCCGCCAACAGGTCGGGTTCCCCGAGACGAATGTCATTCAGCCTGGTGCCCAGGCACTCCGTACAAAGCAGTTTACACCACTCCTCGGCCTCCAGCTCTGTGAATAAAACACAGCGCCTGGATCAGAGCTTTCCGAAACGGACACCAGGAAACCGTACGGATGCTGGGCACGGCCAGTCGACACAATGGCGAGGAAAGGGAGAAACAAAGGTCTGAATACGGGAATAAAATGTTATCTGGTTTCCGTTTCGTTTTTTTGATGAACAAACGACAGTTTAGTGTCAGTACTTGATCCAGGGGAAACAAAAAGGTATTACACACACTGAATGTGTAAAATAATGGGTTAAGATCTTTTTTTTCATTTGTTACTGATTTTAATGGAAACACTCTGAATATACTGTGATGAATAGGTGTCTCGGTTCATTTGAAGGAAATAGTTTGCAATTGGTTTAGATAACAGAAAGATGGCTAGAAAGGCAATTTGACAGCAGAGTACACCAACAAAGAGCTAAAAATAGTGTGGACAGATCCTAAGACTGTTAGGTGTTAACTGGGTTAACGTTCCCATGACATTGCTGCAATTGCACAGTAATACAAATTGAATGTTGTTTTAAGTGTGAATGAATTAATGATTACAAGGTGCATGAGGTCCGTGAGGTACAAGGAAATTACAAGATGCATATCCGTTGTAAAGCTTAGCATCTAAGCTTCATCTTGGTAAAATGTGTGTAGCGCCATAAAGCCCAGCTAGAACAAAAGGTTGAGTAAATTCCTGGTAAACAATGCTTCCAGGTGTGAAATTAGTCATTTAAAAAGCATTAACTAAAAATGTGCTAATTTTATTGAGAAACATTCATATCAATTTAATTAGTCACATTGTATACCAGAAACTTCTAGATTTTAAAAGTTTTTACATTTCATAATTATTTTATAATTGCAAAGCGTTTTGACATATATGTTCATCAGGACATTATACAGTTCAGTAAATCATGGTCTGTTGTCTAGTACAAAAGACTGAGATTAAGCTCCAACCCAAGTGCAGAGCCCTATGAGCTGGATTTCTCGGGATTTCTTCGAACCCAGCTCATGTCATTTGCTAATTGTGACCAGGAGAGCACAGCACCCCCCACAACTATTACAAAGATTACAGACATAAAAAACAGGCCTTGAGGTAACGTAATCTGTGGGCAAATGAATGAAGGCAAGGGTGAGAGTGCTTCTTCATGTCCTGAGCAAATATCTTGGTGTTGTTTTATTAGTCTCTTAAAGATAAACCAAAAAGGGTTTTTAGCACACATACAGACCAATCAATCAGAACCCTAAGAAAGGTATCCAGGAGCATGAAAACAACCTGATAATGAATAATTGTGAAAACATTGTTTAAAGGCTTTCTTAATTTTGTTAATGCACACACCAGTGAAGTAACCATTAATGTTAATGTTGATTCTTATGCAGTACCTTTAACGGCAAATATAATACTTCCAGTTTGCTCTTAAATAAGTATGCAAACAAAAGCTGTAGCCCACAGCTCACTTAATTTATGTCTACTCATGAACATCAAACAGTCATTAGAACAAACAAATGTTATCATCCTCCTTCATTCACTATGGTGTGAATAAATAGGTGTTGCTCACCTCAGAGCACTCTGTGAGATTCACCCTTGTGTTTATAAACAAGTGTATTCACAAAGGTCATTGCTCCTTGGTGCGGCAGTGTGTAATTATTTAACTATCCCATCTCTCCGCCTGGCATGTGTTGGAAAAGAGCACCGGCATTCTAATGGGACACTCCTTTAATTTAACACACAGTCCAAGCTAAGGGGCAGTTCCTACTAATTACAACGTAATGAATGCAGCACCCTCACTCGGATCTGATCAACAAGGTTAAAGCTTGAAACCTTAATACGGGTGGGTAATTGGGTGATAATGGGATTCAATTCACCAGTCTTTATTAAATATAATTCATTACTTCAAAGTGGACAGAGTGCGAGTATGCGTAAGATTATTTTTGTTATGAAAGCCACGCTGTTCACATCTTTAGACATATTATGTAGCCTGTCTCCATGGAAAAGATGGAGTCCCAACCAAACAGCAACGTGCTGAGGTAAGCAGCTACACCATCAGTCCTCAAACATGGGCCCTCCATCAGTTCTCAGAAACATGGCATTCTCCATTCTAATCTTCACACACACACTGCTTCCTCCGTCAGTCTTCACAAATGCAACGTCCTCTATCAGTCCTCACACACACTGCTTCCTCAATCCGTCTTCACAAACACAGCGTCCTCTATCAGATATCATGCACGCTACATCCTCTATCAGTCCTCACACACTGTCTTCAAGCAGTCTTAAACCCAGCGTCCTCTATCAGTCCTCACGCACGCTACATCCTCTATCAGTCCTCTCACACACACTGCTTCCTCCACCAGTCTTCACAAACACAGCGTCCTCTATCAGTCCTCACACACACTGCTTCCTCCGTCAGTCTTCACACTCGCTACATCCTCTATCAGTCTTTGCACACTCTGCCAATTTGGTGAATGGCCATGCAGGCAGAGCCTTCCCCACTTCTCAGAAATATAAATATTTGACCTTTTATGTGTGTCCACCATCTTGCACACTTCTAGACCCACTGAGTGGAAAATTGGATAAACAAACCAACTGCTCGGTCAGCGTGGCAGAGCTTTCATGTGCAGAGGACGCAAACAAACCAGAGGAGGGGCTCAGTGGCGTGTAACGTCTGGGTTTCTTTTTGGGGGCAGGACAGCGTGAGGGCTGCGAGGAGGGCAGGGGCTGCGGGGGAACGAAGATAAGGCGGGGCCACGCGAGGGCCGAGAGGGGACGGGGCCACGCGAGGGCCGAGAGGGGACGGGGCCACGCGAGGGCCGAGAGGGGACGGGGCCACGCGGAATGTGAGGGTTGCTAGGAGAACAGGGACAGTTAACGAATAAGAAAATAACATAAATGAAACAATTTTGCAAAAACTAGTGGTTCAGCAGTAATCCGTTATTTTTCACATCATGAGGACTAGTAGATGCACCATAAAATAAGCTTTTCCAGATGTTTTCCAGATCATGTAGTTATCGTAAAGTTTATTGAATTCATTAGCAAATTCTTTAGATGAAGCCTAACAGAGTGCCCCTGGAAAAAAGTCACAAGAGATTAGAAAAAATTACTCAGGAAGCAATTAGGGTTCCCTGAATATACCGCGCTATTCTGGATGGGTTCTCTCACACCATCAGATCATGCATCATTTGTCAGTCTGTTAAACCTAAGGAACCTGATTTAAATGATATATTAGCATTTTTTGGCATGTAAATGACAAGGGTATAACACCACAAAAAGTAAGAATAAAATGGAGGAGTAAGCAGAACTTATCAGAATTTTGACAAGATGGCTAAAATGCCATTTAGGGGACAAATTAAAGGCTGGTATTTAGCTTGAGGGGGGCTTTTGGTACAAACAATTCTCATTTATAATGTGCCATTAGGTCATGATTTAATTCAGTCATAAATAATGAGGAAATTCAAAATAATTGAGGAAACTCAAATAAACACAGTTTAAATTTTCGTCAACACAGAATGATGGGAACATATAGGGGCTATATAGTGTTAGTTTTTGAACGGAAAGAGAATATTCAAGCAAAACTTTCTTTCGATGCAACTAATAGAATGACTAACAATGGACAACATCATAAGGATAAGGGTTATCGTGCACAGTTCTTAAATCCTAAATGTTTAATTCAGCGACGAAAAGTTGAAAATGATGGTACCGCGCCAGACATCGAGAGGGCTTCGTTCGACCAAATCCTGCACATTCCCCACTGATAGCAATCTTTTATTTCCCTGAAATTACATGAGAGAGAAGTCTTTCAAAAGACAAATTAATGCAGTAAAAAGATTTGGCGATACACGTCTCCCCTCAGCACTGCTGAAGTAGTGAGATGTGCTAATGATGTCTCAGCAAGATACCCTCCCTTTTTCCATTCCCAGGCCAGACATCCCAGGGGAACAGTTTTTTAAAGCAAATAAAGACATTATATATAAAAAGGTAACTCTCCGTCGGACTTAATATATCATTAAAGCGCCAGAATGATTTTCCTGAAAGCCTTGAACTGTGTCTAAACTGTGCCTCATTGTAATGAAGTTGCCCCTGTAAGCTTGAAACCAATACCGGAGGAAGATACTCCTCATTCAAATTTTATAGTTCAGGGTTTTTTTTTTGTTTTCTAACGTTGTTGCTTTGTCTAGCGCCTTCAGCGATACACATTTAAAGCTGTGGGACTCGTCAGAGTTCACCTCTGCTTTTCCCTTCGGGGTGATTTAAACCATCTTTGGAAGCTTGCCTGGAATTCACAAGCAAGCTCAGATGCTACGAGGCATAATTGGACTAGGGAAGGTTTTTATTTATTTTTTTTGCAGGAACCTCTGCATCTGCAGAATGAAAAGCAACACTGCCCTCTTTATAAAAGGTGCTTACAACAAAATTCAACCAAACTTAATAAGACATTTTTCCTTCCCCCTCTTCTTCTTGTGTTCGGCCTCCACCCCCCAGGACCATAGAGGCGCCACAAACAGGATACTCGCTTACCTGACTCACAGGCAAATGTCTTTGACGTCTCATCATAGAAGATAATTGCCACCGCGTGTTTCCTGGTCTCCCGGGGCAACCTGGTTATATTCTTGATGTTGTGCAGCTCAGTAACCTACAAATTGAGGATAAAGACATTGTTATTACTTACCCGATGGGGTAGGACGACAGGAACGAGAAAGAGTAAACTCCACAGTTAATTTAATCCACCCCAATTAACTGAAATTATAGAAGGTAAAACATAATGACAAAAAAAAAAAAAAAAAAAAAAAAAAAAATCGGCTATTTAAAAAAAAGGCGTTACCTTTATAAGGTTCTCTTCAGGCCAATAAAACGCTGACGAGAACTTTAAAAAAAGGGTTTTCTCGGGTTTAAGTCCTGAAAAGCAGAGGCGATTCAAACTCACTCAACCCTGAAGCAGCTCTCCCATACAAGACCTCCGCATTAACTTAATTATCTGATGATACTATGTAACAATAAAAAGTAAATATATATGAAGTATTTACTGTTTGCTAAATAAATAAATGCTACTATAGGAGAGGGGTAACAATGTGGCCTCTAAACTTAGTCATAGACTAGATAGCTTGTAACAAAATTATTAAACAAAATATAAGTACAAGGGGTATTAAAATAAATAGAAATGATATATGTATATAATAGTTCATAGAAACAACACTGTACACAGCATAGTTTCACAGAAAAGAAACACATGATTCACATCTTTTTAAGATGTATTATCTATTAAGGATTTTTATAGTTATATTCAGCAAGCCTTTACAAAATTATGGCTTAAATTATGCTTGAAAATGATCATTTCCATTGATCCTAAATAAAGGAATTATAAGAATATTTAGTTTTGTAAATGTTCAATGTTTTTTCTAGATGAATTAAATGGAGTTTATCAAATTCAAAAACACAGATGGTTATAAATTTGACTCCAAAAACACATAGTCCCCACCTCTCTTTCTCATCATTTAAGCAAACTAAAAGCTTAAGTACTATCAAACAAAGCTTTATTAACAACATGTTTTATTTGTACAGGCTTTCCTTTTTGCCACATATGTGATATATATAATCCATATTGAGGCCAAATAACTATTTAAAACAATTTTTTAGTTTTGAGTATTATAATAAAATGTTAGTATTGTAATATTTGGCTGTGGTCTGGCCTAGTGGTTAAGGCATTCATCTCATATCCAAGTTTGCCAACTGTTAAAACCACCACACCGCTGTTACTTAACGTCAGGTACTTAACCTTAATAGCTTCAGTGGGGTCATGAGCTAAACGACAAAATAATGAAACTAGAATGAATAAAATATAGATTTAATTAGAGGACAATTCTTCCACCATTGTTTTCTGATCTTTCTTGGCAAGTAATGGCAGTTTTATGCGATGCTGCTCCAGTCTGGCACTATTCCCACACTGCAGTAAATGCAGGCCGTTTCTGAACTGTAGGAACTTCTCTTCCACTGTTTTTCCATTAGCACAAAAAATCTAAATGCAACCAATGCAAAATCTAAATAAACTTCCCAGAAGAATTAACAGATTGGCATGAACTAATGTTCATGTTAAATTAGCACACAGTTCGCTTCATTGCTATGTCTAACAATGGCATAAATATTATATGGCAGGAGATTCTGATTTATTTATTTTTTTATCAATATAGCTAACTGGAAAAAAGCATTAGCACTCTCTGGAGTCCCTAAATAATGCACATACATTAAGCAGAAAGTGCCCTGAAATTACATTGAGGCCTTCTCTTTCTCCATACATGACCTTGAAAGCCGACATTTTCACTTTACCTTTATGCAAAATCCAACATGATAACTTAGATTCTCATTTGCAATCTGGCTTCCTCCCCCGCTTCATAAATTTAGGGGTCTTATGAAAGGCACGCACACGCGCACGCGCACACACACACGCACGCACGCGCGCACACACACGCACGCGCGCACACACACGCAGCAATGTGGATCAAAATTTTCTTCATATCCCCTATTGCATTGTGTAGCCATGGCACATGGCTCCAAGCACACAGATACGAAACCAGTGGTTTCCGTGGCTTTTTATGGCTTGTAATTAGCGTTTTGCCAATCATGAAAGGATGCTAGATTGTCGACTTTTGCTGCCTGGCCACAAAGGGCCACCCTGGCTCAGTGGTGAGTGACATGCAGAGAGATGTGATTGCCTGTTTGTAATTTCAACTATGAACACATGCATTAAAATAATGGAAATTGTGCACTGTTGTTATGGGGTGAGTTCTGTCTCACATTGTTTTTGTTATAACCACAGTGGTGTGAATGCAGCCTGTGCACGCCCACTGAAAGTTGTGAAGGTCACAATCTGTCAGAAAGCAAAACGAAACCTATGCCTACCAGTTTTCGATTAAACCTGCCAACCAGCTGTGAGTGGTGCCAGATTTCTGACACGGCAATGGGCATTGGTGGGCACTGATCCCTAATAACTGGAGGGGATCGGGCAAAGAAACAAATTAGACCAGAAAGACGGTCCCTTTGTAATCGGTTTCCGCCTTTTCCGTCTACAGCATGCCTGGAAGACATCCACAGGAAAGATTATCCTTGGGGCCCTTCTGTAGTTCGACAATTCAAACGATTGGCTAAATCTCAAACCTCTCTGATCCATTTCTGACCAAACAGCAGTTCAAAAAATGGTTTCTGAGCTAAGGTCAAATTTACAGTCACAAAACAAGCCTGAAACCTCCCTGAAGACAGCCATATAGTCATTTTATGAAGACTGTACGCTCTTCTGTTGAGCCAAGTCTATCCCCACACTCCATGATGCACTCCTCCAAACCACAACCTCTAAAAATGAGAAAGATTTATCCCATGAAATTCATTTTAAAAGTGTTTACAATCTTCCATCATCCATGATCATCCCATGTAGGGATTTTATATTTTGCATATTGATTAAACATCAATTAATATTGCAATTTATTAGGTACATAGACTCAAGATGTCGAAAAGCGCACCATAGGGATGCTGGCCCATGTCAACTGCATGGCTTCCCGTAGTTGCAAACTGTTGGAGGATCTCTACTCTGAATAACCCGTCTCATCCCACAGATGCTCAATTAGATCGAGATCTAATGACTGGGGAGGCCACTGCAGTAAGCTGAATTCGCTCTCATGTTCCCAGAACCATTTCTGGACAATCCTAGCCTTTTTCAAGGCCGGGGGGCATTATCCTCCTGAAGGAATCCATTCACAGATGGATATGCTGCGTCCATGAATGGATGGCAATGATGTTTAGATATCCTGTGGCATTACTCCACTTGTATCAAGGGTCCCAACCTCAATCATGAGTCACATGTGCACAAATTTGTGTCAAAAGCAAAGAAAAAAACAAGAATAAAACTTCAAGACATGTGTAGCATATAATTTTCCCCAGCGTATTTGTTTTTTTAAAGTGTTTCAGGAAGCCTCACATTTGATTAACGATAGTGGTTAAAACAATTGCTTTAGTTTTCAAAAGCCATTATGTAAATTACGCTAGGAGAAACTATACGTGACCCAGACCTCCAAAGTCAGTAAAGGTGCTTGCCCTAGTGAGGACTAAGCTCTATGAGCTGGATTTCACAGGTTCCAATCCAGCTCATTTGCCAATTGTGACCAAGGAAGCACAATAGCGCCGCTCAAGTGGCAGAGCTTGGAATTGGCAGAACTTCTAACAAGCGTCTCCTGTTGGCTTCCCGGGCACCTGCAGGCCAGGCTGGCTGCAGATTGTGCTGATACACACAAATTCTACGACAAACAGAGAAAAACTTTGACAAATGTACCAAAATGCTTGGTCAATTATTGTTCTGTATGCAAAATTCCTGAAATAAAGCTGAAATAAAGTCTCTCCGGAGTATTAATTCAGTTATCAGAGGCAGAATTTTGTTGACACAGAGCTAGCTAAATTTACCTATTACATGTGGACTGGATAAGAAACAACTGATTAAATGCACTTTAACAGACAAATACTGTACTTTGTATACCAACACCAGCACCTGAAAGAATTAGGAAACTAAATAACTCTGCTTTTAATTGCACTTCCCAGAGTGCATGGTACAGAGAAAAGATTTTGAAAAGGTCAATATAAATTGATAGCTAACAGGATACAGCGAGTTAACAATTTCCAGAGAGAGAACTAGGTCGATTCTAATTTTGCTCAGCCTGGCATTTATATGAAAAAGACAAGGTCAAGTCCAGGAAACATGCATATGTGCACAGTCACACTCAAACTACTATTACATCAGTCTTTATTGCTTTTATTTTAATATGTTCCATATAAATTAAAAACAATCAAAATCATTGAGACAACAAAGCTATTACTTCAAGACAATACAGCAACCACACTATATCATACAATCACTGTTAAAATGTATTGCATTCAATGTTATCCTAGCATCTTGTGTGAAGTTAAACTTGATGAGATATCTGATGAATTCCCTATAAGCTTGCATCAGGTCTAGACTGGTATAAATTCAATATCAAGCCAATTATTATAATTTTTTTGAAAATGAGAAATTATAATTTTATTGACCAGCAAATGATTTCACACATTTTGCATCACTAATGCCCACTTATGGGTCTAATATTATGTCATTTTCCAGGAGTTTTCTCAACTGTCTCTGGGGTCTGTGAATAATTTTACAGTTACAAGTGGCACTGGGTTTTCCGGTTTTTCGATTCCCTCTGGAGAATGCAACCTGTTTAGCGCTTCATGACTAATTCTGTCTGTAAAAATTAAATGTGATTAATTGATTGATCATCATCTGATGGCATGATTTCCATTAATCTTTAAAAAAATCTGGACCAAAATCTGGAGTTTATGACTTCACTGACACGTTACAGCTTCTTTTTCAGAAAAATATTTTTAATTTTCCAATTACCAAGAAAAATAAGGCATTTTTACGTTGTAAAACAGATTGTGATATTTCAAGGATTAGTTAAGTATCCAAGTTGTAACAAAATAAATTGGTGGTACCGAGGCACAAACCACATATTGTGGTATGAAATGAAAGCCAGAAACACTCGTTAGCGAGGAGATGATATCGAAATGAAAGGCCACCACCAGCTGGGGTGGTGCTATGCCAAATGTGTGCCACCATGCCCTCTCTGTCCCAGTCAGCTAATGACATGAGCTGGATTCAAACCGGAAAACTCCAGCTCATAGGGCTCAGCCTGTGCTTGGGCGACCGACTGAGCCAGGTATCATAAAATGGGTATCATAAAATGCTACCCTTAGCATTCTCAAATGAGCTAGTCATACTGCAGAAATTCAGTAACACGTTCTAACAATAATCTTTATGAATAAATAGTGCTTTAACACATTAACAATTTGTGGATATGTTAGGAACATCATGCCAATTTATTGATTTTATTCATATATCAATAACTTCGCAACAACCAAATGGACAAAATAAGTAATCATCGACACTATGTGAGAAAATAATTAAAAAAATTATTGTGTACTATTACAATTAATTATGTGCTTCATTTTAGATATCAAGTATTGGTATTATTAATGAATACCAAACACTCAGACTCTAATTATGAAGTCATGCACTTACAAAGTCGCCCGAATAATGCTGAACATTCACACTTCCACAATTATCCATTTTCAGTTTAGAAGTTAATTTAATCAGCTGATGTTCTTAATATCGCCCCTGTTGTTCATGTGCTAAACCACCTTCATTCAGGAGGAATCAATGCCCATCTCCAGTGTTACCAGATATTCAATATTTTATTGTGGGAATCGGTCAGATAAGTGGAGAGTGCTTTGAAGTATAATTGGCATATTTGTAGAAGCAAGGCCATGAAATGTTTTTAAATGAACAAACTGCCAATCAAAAGTCCAGTCAGTCCGTTTCTCTGCCAACTCCACGTCATTAGAATTCCGATGCTCTAGGCATTGTTTCGATCAAACTAAAAGTGCAGCGATCAAACACAGCTCACTTAATAATTACATCCTCCATTTATTTTTATTTAATAAGATCACTTTTACTGTAACGTTGATTAATGAAGAAGCCAAACATACCTTGTGGAAGTTCCTGAAGTAGGCTGCTTTTTCATCTGGGAACTTTTCTAAGCGCCTGGGCCCCTTACTGGATGCTTTCTTAAATACCAGCCAACATCTCCTGAAGATCTGTCAAAGTAATGGAAATTGTGACATTTGACGGCACAGTCTTTAGCGGTTTAGCTAGCAATGGATGGTTGCCTAAAATAGCATGCATAGTGTCCGTTACGAACTGTTTTTTTTTTTTGTTTCAGCATATAAAACTATACATTCAAAACATAGCTTGTCAATTTTTGGTCATATTCCATAAAAAATAAGATGTTATTAAAACATTATGTCACCACTGACTTCCCATGATCATGACAGTTAGTTAATAAAGTTAATGTATAACTGTTTCCTATCATAACAGCACAGTCATACTTATTTAGACCTATAGAGGGGTCTTTTCTCAACTGCATCTAAATAATTAATTTATCAAACTTTCTTAAACTGGACCAAATTAGCTCGGTGGAAAACAAGCTCGTAGAGCTGAAGACTCGGTTCAAAAACTGTGCAAAGACAACTAACATCTGACAGACCAAGTTGATCAGCTGGAAAATTACAGTAGACACCTACAAAGTAGAAAAAGTCATTCTGTGAACTAAATAAATATTTTATGAAGTGGGGGAGAACACACATAAAGTATTGGCCTGGCAGATAAAAGTGGAGAATTCAATAATTACTTATTCTATCAAGAGTACTGGCAAAATAAAATATAACCCAAACTAAATTGACAAATTATTTAAGCAATTCTACAATTCTAGATTCCCACACAGGCCCTACAGTATTAGATCCCTTTCTTTCTACAGTTGGACTACAGTAACATACGAAATTGGTTCAAGATGCCCTAGAACAACCGTTTACAAAAACTAAAACTGAGAAAGCTATTTTAACGACTCACACATACACAAGCGGAACTTCAATAGTGAAATCCAAATCTAAATCCAGATCCAAAAGGGCCAGCAGGGGGAATAGCAGTAAACAGGGTATTGTAGAAAATCCGAGACTTGTTACACAAAGGGGTAAGAAAGGTTAAAAACAAGATAAGCATAACAGTAAGCACAACTGCTTGGAATTGTTACTAAGTAAAGCAAACAAGACTTTGAAATAAATGGGTAGAACAAAGGCGTATAAATCCGAGGACTTGAACAGACTGAAACAATTAGGGAAGACAAAACTAAAACTCTGGGGATAGCGACCTCTGAAGATGGACGGGGGAAGTATCCAGAGAGGGCACGAGAGCCATCTTCTCACTACAGTCTAAAAAAAAAAAAATCAGCAAGGAATGATGACTTTCCTTCAGTTTTACAAAGAGTTTAAAGACCTATTGACACCTCTACAAATGGATTTTATAGATAAAGCCTCAAATCACCCGATTCCTTCTCTATGGCTATAAGAATGGTAGAACATGAGAACAAATTAGGACCCCTTGAAACGTGGGTAAAACATACCAATATCACTACTATACTCTTTAACGAGATTGATAAAGCAATGTCTAATAAAAAACTGACTAGACAGGTTCCATAACAAAGCAATCTACTAATAGCCTGTTTAGATTTAACATAATTAATCTAATCAGCATAAAGAAACCTTTTTCACATGCCGGAGTAGTTATATTTATTTCTGGTCCTTCAGAGTTCCATTTTGGTCCTTCATTTATCAACTAGATGAAAACATTGTATCATTAACCATATTGTATCATTAACCCCCTCTCCCTCCTTTTTTCCCCTTGTGATAGAGTCTCTGGCAGAAGATTTGACTCTGACATGAGAGGCTTTCAGGTAAAAAGACCCCTTTGGGAGAAAAAAAAAAAAAAACTCTGCAACCAATGATTAAAGAATATAACATTTTTCAGTTTTGGAATGAAAAGAATAAGACAGCTGAAACAGTGCGGTATAGATTTGGGTTTGGATGTCATTTGACTAGCATTCCATGTGGCAATGCGCTAAGCTCCAAACATTCTGGAATAATATATGTGACACACACTTCGCTACCGGTGCTGATATTTGCTTCTTGGGGAACCTCACAACAGCTTTAAGTTCTGAGTGGCTTTTATGCAGAATTGATTTAGGTAGCCTTGATGTTATGAGAAGTGTTGCAATAACATTCAGATTCCACAATCTCAATAACAAGATGGTTCTCAAATAAGTAATAATAACAAATAAATGCAGGAGAGAGGAGAGAATTGCCTATGGCCAGAATCCCCGCAACCTTTCGTTGATTATATTGGAGAAGTTCCCCTGCACCTGATCGATGGTGACTCAATGTGAAGCAGAATAAGAAGGTCCTCCGTTTGCCAGTTTGTACACTCAAGACTGCGTCAGCACTATTGTATTAATACTGTCTCTCTGTTCTGTGTGGATGAAAGTTTCATTTCATGTTTCTGTTTTTGGTGTTCTTTCCTCGTTTCTTTTTTATTGTTGTTTTCGGTATGAAGAATATAAAAACAAAATATAAAAACAATAATAAAAGAACAATTTGTGAAAATGTCAGAATCTATAAGTTTTCACTTTCACAATTTAATCCGTACGTTATTAGTTTTAAAAATGTAACCAAGGTGCTGAACTTAGTTCTAAGAGAGAGAAAGAAAATATTTTTTTCAGATCGATTGAAAATTCATGAGCTATGCGCTTTGATCTCTTTAAAATTCAGTCATATATTATAGCACGCATAAGTAGGTTTCAACCAATCCGACTGTAATTCATCTTCATGATGTTTTTCTGTTAGCGAGAGGCCTTTCTATTTTAGCTTCCTGCTCACATTTCTCTTGGTGTTTCTCCCCCCCCCCCCCCCCCCCCCAAAAAAACAACAAAAAAAACACAATAAAAACAAATGAGGGAAAAAAATAAAAACCCCACCCAAAAAAAAATAAAAAAAAAAAAACAAAAAAAAAAAAAAAAAAAACAGCAACAAAA
>JAOYSI010013668.1:10450-39119 GCA_025775065.1 Hiodon alosoides | reverse complement strand
ATAGTATATACACACACACACACATGCACAACATTTATATATATATATATATATATATATATATATATATATATATATATATTTGCTATAATCTTTTTTGGCAAGAATCAGACAAACTGATTAGCAGTTTCAAAAGGTTTTTGTTTTTTTCTTTCTCATTTGTACGGGACTACTTCGCTCTCCATATGAAGCTATCTGTGGAAACGCCGAATCCACTTCAGTAAAATATTGTTTCATACATAGATTTTTTATTATTTTTTATGTTGGCTGTCATGTATTAATTATTTTTATTTTAGACTAAGTATTTTCTTAGATTCTCTATATTCTGTAATGGAACGATCCCGATTGTTTCTTTCCAATGAGGTTTCTTCCTCCCTGAATAAAGTTGTTTTACATAGTCACATTACATTGCTTCAAGCCAGAATGTCTGGGGTGCATTTCCAAACCAACACGTACCAAACCCACTTGCTCTTCCCCGACAAGATAAGCGATCTCCAGCGTCCTTGGGGACTGCATGAGTTTAATGCTCCTTTGTTCGGACCCGATGAAGCATGACGGTTTCTCCCGAGATCATGCCGTGTTCTTACACCGCTTCTTTCCCTCCCGATCAGCTGAAGGTGTATTTTGAGCAACCTGGTTTGTGTCATAGCACTAATGTTAGTGTGAATGTTATGGCGCGGGAGCACAGTCCTGAGGTTCTATGTAGGCATCACAGAGAGAGTGATAATACGGGTGCCGTCTGCTAAGTGAATCGCTGTCCTCCGAAAGGGTTAAAGTACAGCCATCGTATGTATGATTTATTTAAGCTTCATCAATATTTTAATAAAGTTTTTGCCAGGGAGAATTTATAGCGAACCAAGTAAAGACATTCGCCTCTGTCGATTTCCTATAAATAAAATATTAAGACTCCAAATGGGAGATTGTTCAGCAGATTAGGTGCGGATTTTGCGGTAGTAAAATATTATAATGGCTTGTTAACATTTTGAAGCTGCCGTCATATTGCATGATTAATTTCCAATGATGTTTTACATAGCCTCTATAGGTGCTGTGTTTTTGTTTGCCAGGCTTTGATAGTCCTTTGAGTTTTCTTTAAGCCCATATGGGGCCTGCAAAACTACTATTTAGTATTTCAGCTGAATCCAGACATGGATTAGAACTAGTGGAAGAATGAGGTGTATTCTGTATGAAGAGTAATGAGAGTCCTGAATGTTTATGTGTGTGAGGGCCGGAGTTGGCACAAGTGCCCAAGGCTTTGTCTGTTCACTGGATGTTCACTAACGTATTTAATGAACTGTTAACTGTTGTTGCCTAAAATATTTTTCACCTTGAGATCCTTGAAATAGAGATGTATCAGTTTCAATTAGTTTGAGCGCAAAGTCAACTAGAGCACAGTCTGTTACGCCATAACAATTAGAATGCAGTATTTTTAAGATGAAAAAAAAAAATGTTTGCATACGTTTGTTCTGATGACGATATGTAATGACGTGTGATTATCATCTTCACTAGCGTGACTTTATAGAGGGGACCCATCCGGGAATGCTGAAGGGTCTCAGTGTAGACAAGTGTGCTCTTTAAGCTTATTGGGAACGATGCCTTTGCCAAGTCCTCAGCGCCGGGGGAGACGTCCATGGATGGAGATGATGTACCCCGGGCGCTCTCCCGTCCCGTCATACATTTCCTCCAAAACCCGCTGGTCTTGACTGCAATCTGCCAACCCCCCCCCCCCAGTCGCCACGCATCACTTCCACTCAATCAGGACTCCAACAAAGGCTCCGACGCTGGGGAATCACGCCTCCACACCCTCTCCTTATCCTCTGAGCCCTCAGGGAAAGGATTACCATGCACCGGTCTCCGCCAAAAGAGCCCCCGTCACCGCGTGAACACCCACGTCCGAAAAACGCAGTGCAAACCGGACGGCCAGGCGTTGATGTTCCCAAGAGGGTCCATCCGGAGATGTGTGTCTCTCTGTTTGTTCACCCGGGGAGGTTCCGCCATAATGGGCTCAAACAGAAGGAAAGGGATTCAGTGATACCTGGAAGCAAGCAAGCGCGTGCGTGGTGCTGGTACAGAGAGAACAAGGTGCGAGGGTGGCGGCATCCAAACATTCCATTTCAAAGGCCTCACACACCCCCTATAATAGGATTTTTTAAAATGGTGCCCCATGCCAACAATCAGTAGCTGATGTAACTTTACTAAATCCTCCTGGGAGAGGGAGATGTTCGGCTGAAAACGTCGCGTTGTTTTTCTGGGAGGGCACATTATGCTGGAGATGACACATCAGCTCAGTTCAAACTTCATTTTCCTTCATATTTATTATGATAAATATTTTAACAACATGCATAGTGGATGAGAGGAGTAGTTTAGAGAATGGTACGGTCCGAATGTACCATCCCCCAGCGGTGTAGGGGGCTGCTAAGAAAAACATTGCTGGACTGTCTCTGGGAGGGGTGTAGAGTGTCTGCCAGACTTCTATTTAATCTTTAGGGCTGGATGGATGGGGTCAGGGGAGTTCACGTGAAAAGGAAGAAAAAAGACTGCTTTGCTGTCAGGCTTGCCAAGTAGACAAATACAGCCCCCCCCTCCCTCCCTCCCTCGGTAAAACCCTTCTTTCTCACTTCCTTCAAACAAAAAGTTTGCAGAGGTGCCCGCAAAGCAGCCAGTCCTCCAGCAGCTGCAGAAGCGACAGTCTCTGTGTGGGCTGTAAGCCACGCCCCCTCCCCTCCCCATTCCAGCAGCCACTTGGTTAATGAAGTCCACGCCGCCGTGAGCAGTGTGCATTACTGTCATCTGGCTGGAGGAGTGTCCTCGGCAACAGTGAATCGTCGCCGGTCGTAGCGCCTGGAAGCACAGGGATGCCTCCAGTTCTCTGACACTGTTACCGCCACTGGCTCCCAGAGTGAAAGGATATCCTTTTGTCTCCGTTTTCACGTGGATCTGCCGGGCTTCGCCTGATGTGCTTGCCTCACTAACTGGCTGCCCTGTGGCTGTAGCCATCGGATCGGTCTGTTCACGGTTGGCAGGCGATAGACATGGGAAACCAAGCTGGAAGACTGGAAGAGCTGGAACAAGGTCTGCTATTCTGTTACTGTTGAAACACTGCCACCTTTTCACTGAGATCTTATAGACCGATTTTATGCTCTGTTTAAACTTTCTGTATCGCTGCGTTCTACTGTTTTGGTAAGCATTCAGCGTGTTACCAAATCGCACTGGATCGATCGTTACAGTGAGCTGTCAAATTCATTTCCTTGATTGATATTACTGCAGTTTTCATTTGGGTGATTGCTGAATGCTCTCTTCATTTTTAACTGCTGGCCGACACATTTGATGTGTACAGGTTCAGGCAACATAGTGTTGTGTCTCCAGGAAAAATACATGGGAATAAATAAAAACCGTCCACAAGTTTGTAGCTTACAACATCTGTACCTGACAGCAAGTAGAGTTCACAGTAGCCTTCTGAGAAGGGGGAGATAGATGGTATCACTGTCTCAGTGCTTTTTGACTGCAGACGCTCCTTTGCCTGCAGATATGATGTTTAATGCATTAGCATTTGAAAGTGCTTTTTGACTGTACATCAAAATCAGACCAGTGAGTTTTCTCCCTGTGCTTAGCCTTCTCTGGTGTTTGAAGTACGCTGGATATGAGCGCCCATAAATGCCAGGTCTGTGACAGTTTATCTGTGCCTTAGCAGCCCATTTGCACATTAAAAAAGGATTCTGCTGGGTGTGCTGATAATACTCCATCATAAACACGATCCCGTTTGTAGTTAGACGGCGGTCCACCTGAGCGGCGGCTGTTTCGTAAAAGGCGGGCTGTGCGGATCCTGTGTAACCAGACGGAAGACTGCCGGCACAAGACGCGCTTATCAATGCTAAACCTTGTCACCCAGACCAGCTGTGTGCAGTCTGTGATAAGGTGGGGTCTCATTCCGCCGTGGAAGCCATGTGACGTGTCACATTGTCACATTGCATCAAGATCGCTCAGGAACTTTTTATGACATGTAGTGGTCACAGCTTCGTACCCGTCATACTTGGCCATAATAAGTTTGTCTCCTACTGAAAGTCACAATATCCAGAAATGTAAAAACTACAGTCATCGCTGCGGGGCTTCTTTCAGATGAGATGTCCATTCACTCGCATTATTATATACATTCTGCCATCGTGAACCGCTGGAAGAAATCCACCGACCTTCACCGCAATCATACAACATTGTTTTGGCCTTTCCGGTCTGGTTGGATTCCTACTAGGTTGAACTTTGGTATCCACCTTACGCCTGGATGTTGCACAATTCAGACTGCCTTCACTGCGCTTGTTTCCCTAGTTTATTCTTCTGGATAGGTCATACGAGCATACGCTTGTATGAAGCAACTGAGGCGATTCCACATTGCCATTGATTGTAATAACGTCCTGCAGCACAACCACCGCCTCGTTGCACATGTGATTGTAATAACGTCCTGTTGCATAGCCTTTTTTGTAGATTGTCATGGCTTTGTAAGTTTGTAAATGCCTTGGCAACCCATTTGGTTGAATATGAATCATGTAATGTGTAGTTTAGTAAATATGTTGATTTGTCTTCACAGAGTCTCTCTTTAATTAAAAGTGTAATGGTAACCACTGATGAGTTACTAAATAATTGAAAATGGATAATGCTCTGGTGTCAGACCCTTCGATAGCAACAATTTTTGCTTTAATAATCACGCCATTCACAAGGTTTTGCCCCGCCTTCCAACCCACAGAGATGCTGAGCTCACGCGGGCTGGTACACAATAGTAAATCGGACTGGCCACAGTGTGGATGTTCTGCACGTTCAGCCTGTTTTTTTCCTTTCACTCTCACCAAACAGTGGGCTTTGTGTGCCGGTATTTCAGTTCACAAAGGATGGGTAATTCAGTCTTCCAAGTGTCGCAGCCGGCGGTGAACTTTCTAGTTGCGGATTTTCAGATTTCCTTAACAAACGCCATCCCACGCTCTGGTAGTAACAGCAGTTCTATCACAATTAGGCATGAAGGTTTGGCTTCGTCGGTCCGGATGTAACGTACAGCACACACAGGTTACCTTGAGATAATATTGGCTGTCTCTCTCTCTCTATCAGTGTTCAAAGTGGAATCTTTTGCTCATTTTACAGCAAAAGAAGCAATACACATATGTCGATCTTTGCAACTAAGGGGGTAATTTGGTTGTGGGTTTATGGAAATGGCAATTAACCCCAGTGAGAGAGCCAACTGTGTTTTACCTTCAGCTGTGTCTTGAAGTCCGTGTTACCCCAGGCTACAGTAACCCCCTCGCTTGTTGGTGGGTGGCACTGCTGACCAGATCTCCAGACAAGATAACATCCACAAAGTAGGGCTTGACAGGGCTGTTTTCAGCGCAGTCGCCAGTCTAGAAATGGTTCAGTCTGCAGACATGCAGTGAGAGGGAAAAAATTCCCTGCATGTAGCAAGATGTTTGTCCAGTGAGGTGAGAGGAAAATGAACCAAGTGGACGGTTTATGCACAAAAAAGGATAGCAAAAAGTTTGCCGGCAACCACCAGAAATAGCGCGCCTAGAATGCTTTTCAGGATCAGTAATGCCAAAGAGGCTGCCAAAAGGCTGGAAACGAGAGGGTCTTGATAGTGTATGCTTTCTGTGATAACAGAGCAATGATAACAGTTTGACCAGTGTAGCAACAATCTTTTTGTTTTCACAAGCCCTGTGCTCAGCCCACGCTTGTGGGCATTTGGGTGGAAATTTAGGAAAGAGGAAAATAATCGCTTAGCGGTGTTATGCTATTGTGTAAAAAAACATAGAGGTTAAGGGAATTTCTCGACCAGAACGGGTTGATGTCTTATCAGACTGAAGAAACAAAAAACCTGTGTTGTTGTTTTCCGTGTGGAAATATAAGTTCAGCCTACACAATATCTTTTCCTTGGTTTTAAAACGGTCCCAACTAATGATTATTGCATCTGATCCACAACACACAAAATAGCTGTACTAGCCCTTTGCGACCTGTCATTGTCAGGTCTAGTGGAGGCTAGAAATGGGAAAGGACGATGGTTCCTTTGGTCTGTTTCCCTCTCGGGTCTGCAGATTAGGTGGAAACGCTCGCTGCTCCAACACGCTTGCTCTTCAGCACTGTTTGAACAACATTAGTAACCTAATGATTTAACAAGGAAGTCCGGAGGCATGCTGATTTCACAGCAGTCCCTCTGCCTGCGGGTGGCTGGCTGTGGCTTCCCGAGGGGCAGTGCAATCTGTGTAACGGTCTTACGCGTCGCACATTCACGAGCTGGTTCCGAAAGGAGATTTAAGGATATCGGCTCCGCCGGATATCAGGCAGCAATGTTTTTCCGAACGTGGAAATAATGAAACGAGCTGTAAGCTGTGTGTGCAAGCGAGGCGTGTCTTGTTTAGATTGCTCCATGTCCTGTTTGCAACTGCGCCACCCAGGTTAGAGTGAGTGAACAGGTTATGCGACCCTTTCGAACAGCCGCTGAGCGCATGCTGATCTCGTGGCTGCCGCCGTCTCGGCTGGGTTACGCCTTTGCAGGGGTTTCCAGCCACAGGCCCTTGGTCAGTGCTGGCCTGCACTGCCAATGCAACCGCCAAACTGCTTGCCTCACCATGCACAATACATTTCCTCATCTTTGATTACACGGACAAGCTTTAAACTGCAGTTCAGTCTTTTTAAAAGGACCACAGTTATCGTGTTCTGCAGTTACGTCATTAGCTGGACATCGGTGAAGTTTGCGTCTGATGTTTGTGGCGGTGGAATGATACAGGAGGCGATCTTACTTCACTTTCATAGCCTTAATAAATGAATACTGCTGTATACTTCTCTGAAATATCCCCACATATATCTGGATCAAGTCTTCTTCTCAAGGAGACATTGGCTTGTTTTCAAGAGAAAATAAGTTGTTTACTTCGCAATTCAAACTTTTAAATGATTTTAAGATCCCTAAGGGAAAAAAATATAAATATCTGTGAATATAAAACCCAGACAAAGTGCTGTAATTAGGCACACTAAGCACACTGCTGGCGCTTGGGATCAGACACTTTTCCAATCAAACACTTCTCCTTGGTTCATTAACAAGGTTCCCTCGAAAGAGTGTAGCGTACACTGAGTAAACACCTTGCGACGTGGTACATTCTTTACATCGTAAACATGTCATAAAAATGTTTGGTTTAAAACCTGGCAGATTTTCACCCGCCTACTTTCTGGTTGCCTTGACCTGCCCTCAGTCAGGTTTCCTTTAGGTATGTGGGAGGTGAACGGTTTTGTTTAAACTTTCTGCACATGCTGGAAACAATTTGTTCCAAGACCAGTTGTATTTTTGGTCAGACCTTAGTAGATAAGAGCTTCCTGTGAGATATGTTTGGAGTTTTGTCCAGGCATCTTAGGTGTGTATTCTATAAATGCTGTCATTTTGTTTCCTTGACTTTAATGGAGTCCCTGCCATCACCTTTTGCCCTCTGGTAAAAACAAACCCTGTGTCTTCTTTGCTAATGAGTAAATCTATTTAACCAAATGAGCAGTTAAAAGGCCTGTGGCATCGGTTCAGGGCGCTGGAGGACTAGTGACATTGCATGTAGATAATCACATCACATGGAGGATAGCTTTATTACTTGTACACGGTTTACATCAAACAGACTTCCTTGTCGACAGATGACAGGCTCTATGAGAAAACTCAGCTCTCTGATATGAACCCAGTCTGTTGTTCTCCAGTCGAATGAATGTTTCTGCAACCCTCTGTACATGAGGGACTTTCTGATTATTCGCAGAGCGGTGCTGCACTGTGTAATCAAGTAATGGCATCCACACCGTACAGATTTCCTAACGAATCACAAGTCAAGATGTCAAACTTATCAATGAGTCAGCCTTTTGATCTCATCAGTAATCCTGCACTCTCCCTGATCCCAGCGTCTTGGTGATTTACCGCTTCCATTTCGGGTTCATCCACTCCAGACGTTTAAATGCGCGTGCGTTCGCCAGTCTGCGGTCAAGTCCATCTCAGACACGCAGTTTGTTTCGTGTGTAGTTGTGTGTCGCGTAGCCCTGGGTTCTGACAACTTAACCATTCTTTCTGTACGCAACTGTTCCTTGACTGTTGTCAGGATTTACACTGGTGGAAAGGTGATTGCCTGTCATTGTTCGGATGATAGAAAAGGAGCTTTTCTCCACTGTCTGTGGACTGTCACGGAGGGAGCCGTGGAGCCCGGCGCAGGCAGGAGATGCAGCCAGAGATGCAGCTTCCAGACCTGGGGGTTACTTTTTTTTGCAATCCAGGCGATTGGATTTCATATTTTCTTTAGTTAAACAATCTGCCAATTAGATACTGCCGCGCCCCCGGCCTGTTTGCATTTGACATTTTTAAGAGAATTGACCATTATACCAGGTCTCCTGTTTTTTTAGAAACCCTCCATATCCATGCCTACAATCTAACCTTAATGATTAACGTATATGGTATATTATCCCCAAATTTTAGTGCCTTCCAGAATTATTGTCACCCTATGTAGCACCTTATTTTTGTCTTGCTAGAAGATCCAACAATAGTTAGTTTTTCTTGGCATAGGCTGTCAGTTTATGGCCTAAACTCTCCAGGTACTTGATGGAATCCATAGTGCCATATATCCTTATCAGGTTCCCAGAGGCTTTGAAAATAAAAATAGAAATCATCACAGATCCTCCACTCCACAGTGGACATTAAGCTCATTGCTCTTTTTACACCAAACCAACCTCTGGTGTATTTTTTGTCTCATCGGACAATAGAACCGGTTCCAATTAATTTAGCAAACTCCAGGCACTTACACTTTTGGGTTTGGTGACAAAAGAGGCAACCCTAACATATAGCTTGTTGACATCTGATTGTTGTTTTGGTGACTTGCAACCACAAGACTCAAACCATCCTTCATCGCTGTTCATGGAGGCAAAGTAAACCTGTGTCATCTTCCCGGCAGGTTCATCACAGCTCCAGCTGTTTTTAATGTCTTAATTAATGCCCTAATAGTGGAGACGGGCATTTTCTGGCACGTAGCTATCTTTTTATAGCCATGTCTTTTTATACTGCCTGATTTGTGAAGGTCAACAAGCTCATGTTTAATTAATGTGTGTGTTCCCTGGCCTTTCCCATGTTGACGTGAGTGACTAAGAGAGTGTAGCCTGTTTGTCACCTCATATTTGTAAAAAAAGAAAGTTGTGGATGACCACTTAAAAGCTATCAAGGGCTATCTGAATTGGAATATACATCTATTAGATTTTCTTCATAGGCATTTCAAGGAGTCCCAACAATTGCAACGCTGATGTTTTTTCTTACTGGTGTAAGATCGAGTTGATAAACAGCAATGACACTGCTTCACAGCCGTTTGTGTTCATATTTATGTAGAGTGGCAATCATTCTCAAGGGCA
Source organism: Hiodon alosoides (assembly GCA_025775065.1). Lineage (NCBI taxonomy): Eukaryota > Metazoa > Chordata > Actinopteri > Hiodontiformes > Hiodontidae > Hiodon > Hiodon alosoides. The sequence goes on along the minus strand of JAOYSI010013668.1, from coordinate 29,741 downwards.
CTGCACAATGTTCTACTCTGTCTCTTGTTCCAGTATAGTTGTACTGCACCCCTTGTTACTGAGTGTTACTTTTACAGTACCTCTCATTACAAAATTTCCAGAGTTGGCATTGTCTGAGGCCGACAGGAAGCTTTATAAACCCAGCGGTAAAGTTTAAGTGTTTTTATGTGTCTCAGTGGAGCCATAAAAGGTATCGAGTAACACCAGCTTTAAGTCAAAGCACGGGCAAATGGATTTGCAGATCCTTGCCGTCGTGAAACTGTATTATATAACGTAATTTCCTCCTCCTGACCAAAACTTTTCACATAGGAGGTCTGACCAACAATGAAGGACCTTCAAGGAAATGAAGGGAAGAGTTGGAGAGCAGTGGGTTTTGAGCTGTGAGTGCGTGTGAATGCTAAACCCGATCGCTCTAGTTGCGGATGTGACTATATTCATTTTCTGCGTGGTGTCGCGACATTTGTGGCTTTTGCGTTCCTTATATTCGTTTTCTTTTGGTGTCACGACATTTGTGGCTTTTGCGTTCCTGATTTCACACTGGCCCCGTGTCCTTTTAAACAGTGGAAGGGTTGTTTTAATGATTCTCCAGGATATTGACAGCGGTGACAGCTTTCCTCATTTGGGCTCTGCGTCCTGACGGACTCACACAGATGGAAACTCTTACTTATCTACCAGTAAGGCTGGAGGAATGTCAGTGTCCAGTCACTCCGGCTACCCACGGATAAGGCCTTGTGTTCCATCCCGGCCAGTGGGCGGACAACAGGAAACTGCGTGAGGGAAAGCTGCGCACTGACAGAAAGATTGGTATTGTTTGTCCGTACCCCCCATCCACCTGACTGGAAAACATTGTGCAGTACTTCCTGGCACTCGGGAGAAGGAAATTCTTCTCGGTGCAAAGGTCACCCCCGATTGCTGGCGATCTTTCTGCAGAGGGGCCTGGGTGGAGCAGGGCTTAGGGTCCCTCTTTTCAGATGCTTATGCTCTGACGCTGATACCCGAGCTGTGACATTCTCAGGCCTATTATTGCTCGCAGTCCGACGATAATTTAATGACGGGTCACGTCACATTGTCCGGTACTGCCAAGAAAGCTATTTTCAGTAGATGGTCCAACTTGGGTTTTTCCGATTATGCATAAACAATTTAAAATCTAAATATACTTTAAATGTCAGACCCCTTCACTATTAAAAGTCCATTGTCAGTCTTAAATAAGACGTAGGATGTCAGAGAGAAGTTTAACCTATAATAATAAAATATATGTATCTCCTATGAGAGGAAGGCCTTGCCTTCTGGCCTTTTTTTACCCCCTCGATCTTGTATGCAATTATGCGGTCCAGCCACGAAAAACATAGCTTTTAAAGTATTCTCTTTCTTTCTCTAAGCTACTGGCTTGCAATTTATTGCCTTACTGTGTAGCTCAGCTTCCATACAAAGGCTGTGGGAAGGTATAGTTCATGGGAACCCATTTATTAAGCATTTAAAGCCCAGTGTTACAGATCCTGATTTACTGATCCTGGAGCAGTTTTCAATGAGGACTTTTCCACAGAAATCCATGAATGGTCTGGAATAGAACCTTCAGTGTTGACTGCAGAACACGCGGAATGCAATTAAATGGACGCTGAGAATATTGCTGTCACTCGCTGAAGCCGTGAAAAAAAAAAAGGGTGTGTCTGTTTGTTAGAGACAGGGAAATTCAGGGGACCAAACAGGAAGGAAGCGTTTTGTCACCCTTGTGTATTTATAGATGCTTCATTTGCCCCGTTGTGTCTTTTTACCCGCCATTAACTCTAGAGCCGCATTAGCCTGACTGGCCTTGGGAAATAGCTGAACAGCAGGGTACTCATTGCAAGAACACATGACATTCTAAAAACATTTTGTGAGTGCTGCAGTATCGCATTAACTTGTGTTTTTCTATCATTTTTAAATGAATGAAATCTGAAAAAGAATGTGCACTGATCTAGTGATCTACTGATGGCCCCATTGTTGTGTTGTTGTAGCTAGAGACATCAAATGCCATTGAGATATTTATTTATTAATACAAAGAAAGCTTTACTAAAAGCTGAGTGAAAATGATGATGGTTGACACGCTTGCTTCCTAACAGTGTAGTGTTTTTCAGTACACCATGCCTTGTGTGTGTGTGTGTGTGTGTGTGTGTTCGTCAAATGGAAATGAATACATAATCTCGTTAATGTTTTATTCAAATTAAATGTAAAGTGGATGGCATTGCTTGAAAAAAAACAAACCAGGACTGGCAATGCTGACCGTAGTCCCTGGTATGTCCACAATCCTACAATTGAATTCAACAATGTCCTCAGGATTAAAATGAACAGCTTTCAGAATATTTTATCGGTTGTATTTTTTAACGTGATAAAAATGCAGATATTTGATATACCATCCAGAATCTGATTATATATGGGTGCTAAAATGTTAAATCTGATGAATATGTTATAGTTGCCCGATTACATATTTTCGGCCAGGAACACTGGAATGGCCAGTGACGTGTTAGGATTATGTTTGTGATGAGCTGATCCGAGAATAAGCCTCTCGCGTCGATCCGCTTGTACAGGAATGCAGCAGTAATATCCATCAGCATTAACAAACAGTATGTGTCTTCCCACTGCTTTCAAATCAGCTTTAAAGGTCACTCCCAAAGCCCGAGACTGCATTCCTCTGCAACTGTCTAAGTTGTAGGTGGGCAAACCATGTCCATCCGGCTAACGGTCAGATGTTTTAGCGAGAATGTCCATAAATAGCAGAAGGGCCTTGTGGCCCTAATCTCTCTGTATGGAAACTGCACAGTGATCCATTGTATACCGAACCAAGTATGATTGATGTAATGGTACACACAAAAAAAAGATTGTTCCAAGGCTGCATTGTTCAGCCCTTGGGTTTTATCTGAAGTACTGAGAACGAATATCTCCCAGTCAGGGTGAAGACCGGGAGAGTCCCAGTTCCTTGCTCCAAGAATTAGTCACACTAATGGCAACCACTGGGTTTAATTAAATTTTCGGTTGCGTAGTGCGGAGAGAGTGAACTGTTGTCCTGTTGTCAAAGGAGACGATGGATTTTCTCCTCTCTCAATTTAGCTTACAATAACATCTTTCTGTTTCTCGAAGTGTGTGAGAGAAGCTGGCATTTTCGGTGTGTTTTATCCTCATTGCATATGTGCTATGAAGCACACGAAGCAACACTGTCTGTTATTCTTAGCCTCAATAGTTTATTAATAAACCATTCTCTCTGAATGGCCCCACATTTCATGTTTAGAATGTGACCTCCCTGTGTTCTGTGTCGTTATTGTGGCTTGGACCTCCTATTAAATAATAAACAAAATACTTATTTTCTGCATCACAGCCCAACGCAGGACTTTGGACGAGACCCCGAAGCATTACCTCACTTCCACCTTCCGGTCTTCTGTAGGTTCCTTTAAGAAGGATCCCAAAGCGTTCTCGGCTTGAGTTCTTGGCAGGATCCGACAGATCACATTTAATTTACCCTTTTTGTACCAGACTCCCCATGGCAAACTGATTGGTAGTCAGCTGAGAAAGCTTCCTGCCTCCATAGGGGCTTCCCTCGATAAATAGATCCTGTCAAGTCGAAGTACCTGACTGGAAAGATCGGTCTGACCTTGATTGATTTCAAAGAAGTCAAACCTGATTTTCAGTTGAGTAAAATAAACAAGAAATGTTTTCGCCAATTCTTGTAATTTCATTTTTAAATGTAAATATTTCAAATTTAATTTTAAGCAAAGATGTTTTTAATTCTTAATGAATAAAATACAGTTGGGAGTTTAAAAAACAAATTGCTTCAGTTTATATACTGGTTGCATCGCCTGAACCTCAGAATAAACCACTTTGTGCCCTGGAGAATGCGCACTGTCTTGGCAAGGGAACTCTGCTTATATTCCATGCTATAAAGCGATAGCAGGCGCAAAGTGGCCGTCAATGAGCGAGGTTTAACTGGCCCTGGGGGGAGATTTCCATTTGAAATGAGACGGCTGTGTGTGACCAGCACTGATCTGGGCCCTTAGGCCGGCCGCAGCCTCCCGTATCTCTCCCTTCCAGGCCGCGCTGATGTAGCCGTGCAGCCTGTTTGTGTGCAGAGACACACTGCTGTCTTTGTGTCCCCCACTGGCAGATCTTTGTACGGGAGCGTTCTGCGCGCCAAGCCATTGTCATCATGGTAATGAGACCCTTGTGTTTGTGGCTTTTGCTGATTGTCTCAAAACAAACAATAAACCTTTTGACTGCCCCCTGTTCACATGAGGGTTTTTAGAAATTCTCTGAATGCAGAAAGTCCTGGAAAGCTAACGTTGTAGTGCCCACACTGATGCCGTGGAAATGCCAGCGCTGCGATCTCTGTTGGCGCCCCATGCGGAGATGGAAAAATTACCCAGCGTTTGGAAATTTGCCGTGCTGTGCAGCCCTCATGTTACTACTTTCATTATCAACCTTGGGAATATGTTCAATCTGAAAAGTATTTTGGTTGACCCATTGATAGTTTTTACCCGGAGGTCTTTGGTAACATTTTGGTAGTCAAATTGAAGCCAGAGGAAGATATCTTTGTAGGAAGATACAAACATGCTCAATACATTGTTGCTTCTTTTTATAGCATAAATTGAATTACTTGTGTGACTAATTCCATGCTGAAGCTCCAATAGCTTCTGCTTGTTTTATACCGTCCCTCTTTTTGGTATTCCTGTTTTTTCTTCAGTTCATTTGAAACCTGACTGAAGCTCACAAGAATAAAGATTATATTAAGTATAATCTTCACAATCTTGAAAATGTTTATTTTTCAGGTGTTCCATCTGCCAAGAAGTCTGGGATTCCTGCCCCCAGGGAGATTCCCCCCACCATATCGAGAGACAGAGTCTCTCTACGAGAGCAGCTGCGGACCGCCAGCACCAAGAAAATGATACCTAGCGCCAGCACTTCCAGCCTCTCTGCGCTTGCCAAAAACTCCCGCTCCTCTGTCAAAACAAAAGCGGACAGCGAGGCCAGCGAAAAAGCCGTGCTGGAGTGTCAGGTCAAAGAGCTCCTGGCTGAAGCCAAGGCCAAGGAGTTTGAGATAAGCAAGCTGCGCACTGAGCTGCAGCGGATCAAGGACCGCCAGGCGCCGGACGCTGGTTCGCCCGAGGGCACGGAGCTGTCCCAGCCGTCCGAGGAGCAGGCTCTGGTCAAGGCCCTGCGGGAGAAGAACGGCCGGTTCCAGCGGGAACTCGCGGGGCTGCGGGAGGAGAACCAGGGCCTAAAAGAAAAGCTCCTGTCACTAGAGCGGTCTCCCCTCTCCAGTGGCGGGAACACCACGGCCAGCAGCCCGCCCGGCTCCTTATCCAGCCCCACCAAGCACTCAGTCAATGGGGTTCTGCCGGACAACCTCGGCGCCCGCATGAACGGCAGTCCGCTGAAGATCTCCATGTCGTCCAGCAGCGACATCTCCAAGAGCTCCCCATCCCCAGACTCCTCCGAATTTGAAAAGATCCCGTCCAGGTCTGAGTCAGTGGGCAGCAGCGTGGGGAAGGGCAGGGACCCCTCTGTGGAGTGCCTGACAGAGAAGATCCAAAAGATGGAGGAGAGCCACCACAGCACGGCGGAAGAGCTGCAGGCCACCCTTCAGGAGCTGTCCGACCAGCAGCAGGTGGTGCAGGAGCTGACGGCGGAAAACGAGCGGCTGGCGGAGGAGAAGGGCCTCCTGCAGACCTCACTGCAGCAGCAGAGGGAACGTGTGGAGCTCCTGGCACAGAAGAATGAGGCGCTGCTGGCGCGTCTGCAGGAGCAGGCCAAAAGTGAAGAGGCAGAGGCCAGAGCGGCGAGGGTGGCCGAGCTGGAGCAGAGGTACGCAGAGCTGGTGGAGAGCTCCCGCTTTGAGCGGGAAAAGCTGGTGGACATTCAGCAACAGCTGACTGGCAGTCTGAGAGCCCTGGAGAAGGAGCACCAGGACGCTCAAGGGTTCATCAGGACCCTAAAGGAGGAGAAAGACGTCTTGCAAAACCGCATAGAGAAGGAGCAAGAGACCAGGAGCGAGATGACAAGATTGGTGGATGAGCAGAAGTCTGACGTGGAGACGCTGAAAGTGGAGAATGGAAGGCTGAAGGTGCAGGTGGACCTCGAGAAGCAGAAAGTGACAGAGCTGAAGGCCATGCAGAGTGCTAGTGACAACACAGAATTACAGCATCTGTTGAAAGCCTCGCACGCAGAGAAGGAGCGGCTGGAACTGTCTTGCACTGAACTAAAACAAGAACTTCAGAAGGCCAAAAATGAGACTGATCAAATTCAGGGAATGTTGTCCAAGGTAGGTACACCTTAGTTCATTTGTACCGAGACACGATTTAATATAGTTTTCACCTTTGACATATCTGAGAATAACGCTAAACTTGGTACCCTTGGTCAGACCACCTCTGTTTTGTAAATGAACACAACGTACTGCAACTTGGCTCAGTACTGTGGGGCTGTCGACGCAAGGCTGCAAGGGGCAGCAGTGTGGGACCGCTGTATCTCCAGCTCAGTCAGTTGGATGGCCTGGGTGGGTATTTCCTGTCATAGGAGCATCCAAGGTCAGAAGATCATTCTCCCTAGAGCTGTGGTAAAAAACAGATGTCCTGTTCTGGAGCGAGGAAGTGCCTTCTTCGCTGCTTATCATCCACTGGGCGGAAAGAGATTACTCTGGAATGCCACAATAGTCCAGAGCATTCCGCCGCTGACACAGTAGGCAGTGTGCGGCCCAGCACCTAATGTCAGCGTGTGAAGCTGAGACACAGGCAGGGGGCTGCCCATCTGACACCCTTTAACATTTAGCTGTTCGTCTACCACTGCTCTTGTCTGTCAGTGCCTCCCAAACTGGGTTCACCGGCTGCTTGGGGCTTTGACTGTTGCACTTTTATTTTGGGACACCGGAGAGAAAACTGCTGGAGTCTTAATACCTCTAGTAGCATCAACACAAACAAATCTACCTTCTGTTCTCACTTTTTCCTTAACAAACTTGCCTGTCCCATAGCTTGTTCCTTGGTCCTGTACTAAAATCTCACCGGGTATTGCAGAGTAATCTAATGGTTAGCAAATTTGTAAATGTAATCTACTGGAACGTAAGATGTAAGGGTCCTGTCTGTGCCCCATAAAATTTAGTGGCTCACATGAAAATCAATATTATCCCCTGTATTGGAAAAATCTAAAAACAGTTATCAGCCTTAATCTACGTCCACTCTGTTTGTCCAAGGCATTATATCTTAGGGCAATAATCAATAGGTGCAAGTTCCCCAGCAGGAAAAAGGTTAGGAAGTCATAGGCACAGATGGTCTCCAAGCTTTTGCACTCTCGAAGCCTGAAACCATGACTCAGATCCATCAAAGAGTGGAGACGAGGACCAGGATGCGTTACGACACTCTTGGCGGATGAGTCACCAACACATGGGTCTGTTTAAACTCTGACGGCTCTCAGACAGACGCCCATTCTTTTGTGTTTTAAAGGGAGTCAGCGTGAGTTGGTCAGTCTGCCACCAGCCCCTCTCGACTTGGACCGGGCTTTGAGTTGTAACCGGCTAGTTAAAAGCGAGGAGAGAAAAGAGCCGCGTGAGTCATTTTTCCCCACAGCGAGCCGCCGCGGGTCGCTCCTTGTGGCGGCTGTGTAAGTGAAACCAATGACTGAATGCGCAGGGCGAGGTCTGCAGCAGCTCAAAGAACAGAGCCGTCTCCATGTGCAAGGAAAGAACAAGCAAATTAAAAGCTAGTTTTGAGAACCCGAGCCCAACCATAGGCATGTAACATGTAGTTGGGGGTTTGTGGCCTCTGCGGATTTTGCTAATTTTCACTGGCCAGTAAAGGATGCGTGGAAAGTGGTTCCCACAGCACCACAAATGGCAAACAGAAATGTGTGGGTTCAGAAGCTCTCACACAGTTCCCAGTTAATTCCTTGGTCTTTGTAAGTGTGTGGAAGGGCGTGGTGTTGTTGACTTAAGGCGTGATGTCATAGGTGACATGTCATCATGCAGTCCAGCCGAGCAAAGGGCCAGCACAACGTGAACCTGATTTTTAGCTTCTGCCTCACAGGCATGAGTGTGATCGTGTGGCTATGGGGGATAGCAGAGTAAGCATGTCTGAGCAGCGGAGAAGGGCCAATCGAAATTACAACTGTCAGACTGTCAAAAGGCTGGTCGTCTTGGGTTTCGTGGCCTGTAATAATTATTCACTGCCAGATACACATATTGAAATCTCACCAGTAGCTTAAGGATAAGTCAAGTTTGTGTGCTCGACTGTGCAGATATCCCCATTCCCATTCTGCTGTTGTGGGTGTAGTTCTACAGAAGCATTATAGTTAAACTTCTGCAAGTATAGTGGTGCAACAGAACAGTCTTCCAAGAAAGGTTTCAGAGGACATTTCCACCTGTGATCATAGTTTTCTTTTTTTGGTTAATATTAATAGGAATAATTTAATTTTATCTGCTGTAGATAAAGCATTGGAAATGTTTTGTAATGCAGTGTGGCATTACATAAAATAGGTTATTGGTTGCCATGATAATGATGATTTGTCACAGTGTTGGCATCTCTGATCATATTTAAAACAATTTTTGATCTGCCCCACCAAGGGTAGGCATTGGAATTTCATTAGGAATTTTCTTTTTTTCTGTGGGTAATACAGTGGTGTGTCCCTGTGAAGAAAAACACTACAAACACAGCGCCATCTTCTGGTGTTGATGCAAATTGAAATCTTTTTTTCTTTGCTTTTAAATAGTCACTGCATACTGTTTATCTGTGTTAAATGTCTAGAAATGCGGTTGGGTTTTAAATTGCTTTGGCCAAAATTGTAATGGGGAAATGGTACCTGTACACTTTTAATGCTCCACACGTGTTCCGTATTTGTTCTTTATTATTTGGATTTGGATTTTGTACTTATTATTTGTATTTTTTCTGATAAAATTTAATGTTAATAAGTTAAATGTTGTACAGTTTCCACAATTCAGTTATGTGTCTACCTGGTAACATTTTTAATTGATTTCTTGGATGCACGGGGACTGAGAGCAGATTTGTGTATGTGCGTATGTGTTGCAGGCCGAGGCAGAATGCCAGAGATTTCAGGAGCGTATTGACAAGCAGGAGGAGGAGCTAAGTGGTAGCGTCCGGCAACTGGAGGAGAGGAGCAGCGAGAAGGAGGCCCAGATCAAGGACCTGAAGGAGACCATCTTTGAGCTGGAGGACCAGGTGGAGCAGCACAGGGCCGTCAGGCTCCACACCAACCAGACAATCCTTGACCTGGAAAGTACGCGTCTCTCCCTCTCCAAGCGTTTACACCCGTGCACTGGCTTTATTAGATCATACAGAATGTATGTTCATGTAAACTGTGTGACGTTGCCATTCACAAACAAAAAGGCCGGCTACAGTTCTTGATCCTAGCCCCAGTCCCCTCTTCCCGCTTGTGACGGGAAAATCAGAACGCTGTTATTCTGTTATAACGCAATGGTATTTGTTGATTTGTGCATCTGTTATAACTCAATGGTAAAAAATTGAGAAGAGTACCTAGGGGATGTCTTGAGATCCAATTGCAGATATATTGTTTCTGAGTATACTATCATGCGGTGCTGTATGCCTCAGAGGAGAAACTGTTTTTAGCCTGACACCTCCGTGTAAAGGGTTTGAAAAGTGCTTGTCCAGTTAAATTTTTAACTGAGGCTCGAGATCGTATTCTAAGTAAAGTGGAGAGAGAAACGACGCAGCTGGGCTCTCGGGCCGGACAGCTGGCGGAAGAAGGAGATCCCTTTATTCCAACCCCCCCAATGATTAACAGATGTGAGCGCTGGCAGGGCCCTGCCACGATCTGCCGTGCTGGAGACTCGCATCCAACTTAAACGCTTGTGCGTGTGATGCTAGTCTGACCAGCATGTCAGTAATCATGTGTCCTAATGAGATGCTACCTTTTTAAAACATGTATTCTACACCTCCAGTAAAAGACTCGCTGAAAAAGTTATCAATTGCAATGGCCAAAATCTCAATCCAAAAAAACGCACGGAAAAACTATGAAAATGTATCAAGCCCTTGTAAGAATTGGACTAATATGATTCTTTAAAGGGACAATAAATGCCATGCAAACTCAGATACGTTTTCAGAGAGGTCACCTTGGAAGCGTTTGAAAGTTTAAGCCCAGGATATTTGGTCTTTTTTTCAGTGTGATAAATAAAGTCTTTTGTGGTTTGTTTAATAAAAGCCCAACCATTGGAGTTATCTGAAGCACAGGCTGCCTTAAGCTGTGATCTTAACATAAATCATATGATCTAAAGCAATTATTCAGAGTCCAAACAACTGCCAACTCATATTTCCACGGCCATTTCCACAGCCAGTTATTTCTGTGTTTGTGAAATATGCAATGTTTGGTGATGTCTGTAAGTGGTTTGAGGTCAGAAACTAACAGAGGGTTGGCCATAATCATTCCTAAAATATATCATGGATGTCATTGCAGGTCAAGTGAAGAAGCTGGAGGAGCAAAAATTTGAATTAGAGAAGCAGCTGAAGATTCTGAGCAAACAGCTGAAGGTAAATTTGTTTCATTAAAATGTTCTTTGATTAGAAGTTATGACTTGTCTGCAAGAACGTTTCAAAAGGATACAGTTCTGACAGCTGGTTTAACATTAAATCAAACTCAGTTGGAGCCGTTGGATACGGTTGGCTAAAGAATGTGGCTTGCAACGGAAAGCGAAGTAGAGTTACTGATGATTCCATATTGTCCGCTGACGGTTGACATGTGGAGGTGTGACGCTGCACTTGTGACCGTGTCATTAGGAAGAGACAGAGGAGTGGCGGCGGTTCCAAAAGGACCTGCAGACTGCCGTGGTGGTGGCCAATGACATCAAGGTGGAGGCCCAGCAGGAGGTGCGCGCCTTGCGCCGGCAACTGCATGAGCAGCAGGAGCAGAACATCAAGCTGGCGGAAGAGCTGGAGCAGCAGCAGGAGAGCAGGTACGCCACCAGGGCGGCGACACTGCAGACTGTCACACGCATTTTGCATCTTTGCTATCGCTTCTTTCCTAACACATACTATAGCTCCTGTACTACTGGACTAATTAGTAGGGCGTGCTACATCCCACTATTCACTTATTTATCTTTGATATCTTTGGTAATAAAAGCAATAAAAATTTGCAATAAACAATTTTGACATTTTTAACATACAGCAGAATGAGTTTAAATTAATTCTGTATTTTACATGTAATAACAGACAAGCTAATTACATTTATTCCACATTCACATAATTTATGACTATGGAGTGTCTTAAAACTTTAAGACACTCCATATTTCATTCGGTAAAGGTGCTCATTCGTTAGAGGTGCTCGTCTAAGCACAGACTGAGGCCTTTGTGCTGGGTTTTACAGGCTATGGTGACCAGGACAGCACTGGGACACCACATAATTCTTAGCGACAAGCTGAGATGCGTTAGCCAATTGCAGGTTCCAAACTGGGAGAAAGCAACAAACAAAAAACCCCACTAAAGACTAATAAATCAGTATTTTAATAAAATAATATTTTATTACAGAAATCCTCACCTGGCCAATCTTGGGATTTACAGAGTAAAGCTTTGCAGACCCTACTAATTGTTTCCTGAGATATCCTGCAGTAACTCTTTCGGCACTTTTTCAGACTGTACTATCCAGCATTTCATTGTTACTTACAACCTAACATGCTGTCTTACCAAGGTGCTTCAATAGTGAGTCCGTGGAGACCAGGTTTATGTCTGGAATATTAGTTTTGTCCACTCATAATAAAACAGACATGTTCAAATTTATAAAATCATAAACCTTCTCAGATCTCAGGCCAAACTCCTTCATCCACACAGTACAGAGAAGTATCGATGAGACGGTTCTCACTGTGACCAGTCTGGCGGTGCCACTTGCGATACGGTATATACATTTTGTCAACACGAGAACAAAAGACCAATGAGACACAACTGTCCATCTTGACAAACATGACTCATCAGCGCTCTTTCGTTAACTCTCACACCAGCTATCTGTGGGGGAGGGGAGGGTGGGGGGCAGTATCTGTGAGGAGTACTGTGGCTCCCGCTGAAGCCTGTCCAGGTGGTGGCGCTGTCTGTGTCGGTGGCTTTCGTGTCCCAGCTTGTCTCGTTCGCCTGCCAGTTCAGATGACAGAGCTGTACTCTGTGCGCGGCTGTTGGCATTGAGACAGAGCATGCGTCTGCTGGATGGTGTTTTATTTCATTTCGACATCCATCTAGAAACGGATCAATTGTTTGACATGGTGAAAGACACTAGAGATAGCCCTCGATATGAAATATAAAGTAATGAGGTTTAATAATTACTGCCCATTGGTTATTAGATATGAAAAGATCAACGTACACTTTCCCCTACACCGGACTAGCCAGTGTCCTACTTCCCCAGCCACAGAAGCTCCTGAGATCGATCTTTAAGGATTTCCTCTCACGTGGCACTCCTTTATAATAGACAGGTAAGTTCATTTGCAAGCTACTCTAAACACTGCCAAGTTTATGTAAACACTTTAAACAGTAGTGCATTATCAAGAGTTGCATTTGTTTGTGCAAACAAATTTCAAGCCTTGCATTACTTGTTGCTTGGTCTGATTTCTTCATCTTCTGTGTTGACTGGCTGTCGGTGCTGCAGGGGTGCTGTCATTAATGGGAATTTGGGGTTCGCTTTGCTTTTTGCACGCTGCGCAATTTGAAATTCCACGCAATGATGCCACCTTCTGGCCAACGAAGGAGCTGCTTTATTTATTGATCCTCACAGTTCGCCTGTGACCTGACTGTTTCAGAGGAACCCGAACAACGCATGTTTTGCATTTCCCCTGTTGTCCTTCCTGGAAACATGGGTTATGATTTGAGGAGCCGTAGCACATTTGGGGCAACACCTGACCTATAGAAAACACCGCTGGTACTATGTGCATATTTTTGGTTCTGACTTGTAAGAAAAGCATGGGAAACAGCAGTTTGTAATTAGCTGCAATGCTAATTAGCTTTTATGACTGCATTTTTACTGTTTTTGACATTGCATAGAGCTGGCAGCAATTGGTTAAATACCGAATGGCGAAAAGTATCTGAGTTAATTTGTAGTGTAGGTCAAGATTCATACCGACATCTGTCTTTCTTTTTCAGCTCCAGGACCGGATGAAGCTAATTGTGGTGCAAAGACTGTGAGCCTTTTTTAAAAACAATGTCAGAACTACCAACAAGCAGTATTATTTGTATATATGGTAATATTTTACCAGTATTACAGTGTAGAGAAATATCATATATTTTACTGTTGGCACTTCTTGAAAGTAGGGTGTATTGTAGAACTAATGCTTGGGCCTTTTGTTACCAGCAAATTCCTTGAGAAGCAAATGAAGCCGCTAAGAGGTAATTCTCAACCAGCTGGTCAAAAATGACATTTACAAATATAATTTTACACATACAGATATATAGCTCCCAAAATATAAAATAAGTAGTATTTAGGTTTATGTTTGATGCTTGGACATTAATCTGTTTAATTGACCCTTAGCCTTTAAAGACCATGCACATTCTACAACACGGTTGAAGAAAAAAGTTCTACTCGGCTCTATTTTTAGTTTAACATTGGATGCAGATTTATTTTTGCAAAAAACCTGTTTAATTGATGCACCCGGAATCCTCAAGTTATTTTATATGAAACCAATTTTATTTTAATGTTTTAAATTGAAGTTTTAAAAAAAATATTGTTTTTAATATTCTCATTGGGATTAAGCACACTTTACATTTCTATATTGTTGGTAATACTCTTCTGAAAATGTCTGGTGTTGTTAAGAATCACGCGTTGAATGTCAGTGGCCTTTGGTTCTAGTTTGAAAGGAGCCCGTCTAAAATTATTTCTATTCACACGATTGAATTGTTGTCGGTGACATATTCATAAACTTTTCAGAGGCAAATTTCTACTTGTTGAATCGTGAGAATGATGCCGCAAGATGGCGCAATATATGAAAAATAGAAGTAATGTCGAAGGACAACACAGGTCGTTGAGACTGCGAAGCCACGGAGAAAATTACAAGTAAAAGTACAAATTATTTCCTGCAAGTGCCGCTTTTTCTTGTGGACTTGAGGCAGCTTAAAGAGTCTTATCACTGATCCGCAAATGTTGTTGTGTTGGCAGGTCATATATCATACAACTGGTTCCGTTCCTTGACATAAAGGTGTTAACCTTACAATAACTGTTCAGTTACCGGCTATCACATGCAAACAATCTAAGCAGGTTCACTTCAAGTACGAAACTCTGAATCTCAACCCCTCAATTGTTAATTGTAGATGCTATGTTTAAGTTATTTTCAGTCAAATCGTGGAATTCCTAACTTAAGCACGTTGATATTAAGCTAAGAGTCCCTTAACGTTGCTGAAGGGAAATCGCAAATTAAAAAAACGAATTAATAGCTAAACGCAGACCATATGGCTATTTCCAAAACCAAAGCTATGAAAAGGAAAGCTTAAGTTAGACATTATTTAATAAGCTTAAGAGCTACTGATGTGCCATATTCGGTTTTTGGTATCATAATCATTTTTGTTCAATATTTGTTTGATTTGCAGAAGCTATGTCTGCCATATAAAGTAGTTTAAATCACAATTTAAATGAACGTTTATTGTGCTTATTACGGTGGGAACACTCATGAATAATCAGTTAAATAAAATGTTTGAAGTAGTGCTTACAATACTCAACACTTGAAACGGTGGACGCAATCTTGTATACTGTACCTTTCGTTTACATTGGTAAAATACGCTTTCCAACTATAGTTTTGATTAGAATCAAAATTTAATTTTTACTATGATGTTATTGAGTGCCATGAAACGATCTCGAAAGTGTTCGATGCTGCATTACACAGGTAGACTGAGGAAGCATCGGATAAGTCACTGACATTCGCGTTTCTAGTGGGACGCAGTTTTCGATGACACATCCTGCGACAGTGTCCATCCAGAACAGCGCCGGAGTCCTTCCTGTTAGCGTCACTGCCGCGTGCACAGAGCAGTGACCTTTTTAAAAATCCGCCTCGCTGTTCATCAGCACTGTCCTCTCGCTGTCCCACAGCTACGCTCCTTTCCAGGACAAGCCATAATGCCTGCCTAGGGGGTTGGCAGTTACAAGGCCACAAATCCTCCCGTGACACGGCAATATCCAAGCGCTGTGGTGGTGGTGGTGGTGCTAAAGTCCCGAAGAAGGGATTTCCGACAATCAGTGGCCGCCTGGGTTCTTAATCCCCTAAATCAGGGGAACGTCTGAGCACGCGTGGACAGTTTTAAGGAAAAGCAATCTTTACGCGCGAGTTTTTAAGATCATTAAGAAAATAATTTAAGAGATTTTATTTTATTTTCCTTATTTTTAAATATGTATTTTTTGCGTGAAAAATAATAAATCACAGACTAATTATGCTCCCCGTTCCTTTTAATTTTTTTACAGCCTTATATACCGATTATAATTATATAAAATATATAATTAGTTATACATCACTAACTGAAACTCGTTCAATGCATTGCCATCAACTGAACAATACAATCTGTGGAAAAGTTGTACAGTTGTACATCGCCACTAATGAAAATAATGGTAACTGCCATTGTATAAATCTCAGGTTCTAGTGAAGGAAATGGCTGGAAATCACAATCGTGTTGATGCCAGGATGTATCATTTGAAAATGTGTTTGCTGGGGTTAAAAGTTCAGTACTGTATAATCCTCAGGTAAAAGAGGCTCATGGGGTTGTATTGTGTTATGAATTTACATCATTCAATGAAATGCCACATTCCAGAAATTCTATTAACAGTTGAACGCAGTTGTAATTAAAATAAAGTAAACAGGCCAATTTATTTATTTGTTGTGAACATTTTATGCCCATGACAAATCTATACAATGTTTTATTTGGAAAGGTGTTAGAAAAGAAATGTACATAGTTTGTGTCTTTTATTCCTTTTTGGACGTTATTTTGAAGTCAATAAACTGAAGGAAAAAAAATTATTGTCTGCACCTTTTTGTATCATATTTAAGCCCATTTGAGTTCAATTGAATCAGTCATTTTTTGTGATGTGCAATTTATTTATGCATCCTCTACACCGACTGATAAAATCACTCTGTGTGAAAAACTATTCATTAATAAAATGTTAGTGGGATTTCTTTGTAAAACTGATTAATAGCAAAAAAAATTAAAGCAAAAGGTAAAAAGATTTCAGATTAAACGTTACAAGTCCAAACTGAGACTACATAACATTATTTAAAATGAAATCTCATAAAATTGTAATAGTTT
The DNA here is from genome assembly GCA_025775065.1 of Hiodon alosoides. Taxonomy (NCBI): domain Eukaryota; kingdom Metazoa; phylum Chordata; class Actinopteri; order Hiodontiformes; family Hiodontidae; genus Hiodon; species Hiodon alosoides. The sequence goes on along the minus strand of JAOYSI010013668.1, from coordinate 13,506 downwards.
CTTGATCAGTACCTAAGTTTTCCATCTTCACTCTTTTATTCATAATTGGGTGATTTATGAATGATCTTAGCCACTAATTTCAACCACGTTCATCATTCACATCTGCGCCTTAATTTGACAACTAATAGGATGAGGGAACCCATCCAAGTTAGGCTCAAGTTTATACTTTTTATTGCTTCCCAGTTGGATTGAGCAAACGGGTATCCTCCCTGTGTTCCAGGTCAAAGGGAGAGGAGGCAGACTCCTCGGACATGGACGGCAGCCCTCAGTGGCGCGGGATGTCAGCGAACCAGGCCGCGCCCGACACCGCCTCTGAGCCAGGAGCCACTGTAAAATCGCTCATCAAGTCCTTCGACTCGGCTGTACAGAGTGAGGAGCTGCTCTTTCAGCGGGCAGGCTGGAAATGCCTGCTTAGTGCTTAGTGCCAGGGCTTCCCGTCGTGTCGGTGCCAGGGCTGCCCGTCGTGTCGGTGCCAGGGCTGCCCGTCATGTCGGTGCCAGGGCTGCCCGTCATGTCGATGCCAGGGCTGCCCTTCATGTCGGTGCCAGGGCTTCCCGTCGTGTCGGTGCCAGGGCTTCCCGTCGTGTCGGTGCCATGGCTGCCCGTCGTGTCGGTGCCAGGGCTTCCCGTCGTGTCGGTGCCAGGGCTTCCCGTCGTGTCGGTGCCAGGGCTGCCCGTCGTGTCGGTGCCAGGGCTGCGCGTCATGTCGGTGCCAGGGCTTCCCGTCATGGCGGTGCCAGGGCTGCCCGTCATGTCGGTGCCAGGGTGCGGCACAGTGGGCAGCCTGCACTCATGTGTTCACACAGGAGATCGCATGTCCGGCTTGGTTTCCACATAGCCAGCATTCGGCACAGATATGATGGTAAAATTGGTCAAGGAAAGGGAGCTCTAATTAGTTTGACCTGTAGATCAGGCGAAATACTGCTGTTTGTGTTAGGTCGGGTTGGAAATGAACCTAACGCAGGGATGTGGAATAAATACAGAAGGTTTAAAGCTTAGGAGCGAGAAAGAGGGATGATGTGTCTGATTTCTTGAAGAGCCAATTTACAAAATAAGAGCAGGGTGCATTCTTGTAGGTGGAGTCAAATAGAGAGTGCCTTTCCTTAGAGGCTCTTCACCATAACCTCTCTCGTTCAAGCCCTGTCGATGAAATCAACTGAAATGCAGAGAGTAAAAATGTGGGTGTAATTTAATGGTGACCATAGCCCTTACTGGAAGGCTTAGCTGAGCTCTGTCCTTGTGTTAGGCCCTACAGGTGGGCCTGGGCACACGGTACAGATGCACCCCACACATAGGAGCCCCCTCAGCGGGATCCCTGTCCGCACAGCACCTGCAGCTGCCGTCTCTCCTATCCAGGTAGGCCCTCTCCCAGCTCCACCGCCATCACCCTGCAAAGAGGCTTCCTGGATCTCCGTTGACCCTTTCATTTTATTGTCCTTTGCAACACCAAGTTACTCGTAGGGAGAGCATAGCTCTTTACCCTGATTACGATGCAGATGAAACGAGACACAGGTTTACCATGAGACCAGAGTGCTGGGCTTGTCAGAAAGTGCTGGGTTTTTTCTAACTATTTCCTCCTCACTCACTGTGAAATTAAATGCATGCGTTTTTTTCCCCATAGAGGCACTCGTCTATCAAGCCACTTTCTAAAACATTGGAAAAACGAATCAACCTTGGAGATTTCTCTCATCCAGGTACGCGAAGGCCGTCCTCAAAAAATATAGTAAATAGGACCCGTACTCTATATATCCGGCAAGTATTCTCTTATTTACAATTAATCTTGGAGAAATTCGGATGCTCAGATGCTTAGACACTAAGTTGTTGGTCCCTGACAGAGACATAATGTGATATTGTTCATAAGTTACATTTTAATGGCTTTTCTGATTAGTGCTTTTGGATTCATAAATGATGATCGTCAGAGTATTGGAGTTGGCCGTGAGATGAATGGAGCAATACTTTTTTCATATTCTGAAATATTACGTTGAACCGTAAATGTCTTTGCTGTTGTGCACCGTTTTGCTTGCATTTGCATTGTGAACTATGCAGAAAGGGAAACCAAGTTATCTCCCAAGGGTTTTTCTTTCCCTTAACCTTTGATTGATCTTTCTCTCCCGCTGTGTTGCTTGAATCCCTCCGGCTCCCCTCACTGTGAGCGTGTGTGCATTGATGAACCGTTGTGATGGGCTGTAGCATCAGAGGGGCTTATAACAGTCCATTCCACACCACTCCACCTGACCATTACAATACCGAGGCAGCCTTGATATAGATGTATAATCTTTTGCACAATTTATGCGGTACTCCAAGAACACAGTGCTTTATTGAGCTAGGGGGAGACTGGGATTTTGACTTTCAGAATAAACTTACATGAAAAACATCAGGACTGCATTTCAATTGAAGGCCCGTTTAAATGGTTTATGTTGCGTGCCTGCAGATTTTTTTTTCTGTTTGTTATTTCATTCCATTAAAGTAGCTATAAAAAGCGTTGCCTCATTTGACTGAATTCAGGGTTTTTATAGCTTTGGAAGAGCCCTGGAATTTTGGTGTAATAGTTTTGGTGAAATATCGTACTTAATAACACTTTAGAGAGTTTTGTTAGTGTGTGGTTTGGGATATGTTGGAGAGAAAACGGTCCTTTGAGACACACTGACGCTATCATTGTTGCGTTCCCAGACAAGTTGTCAAGTCATAGCGATGACCTGAAACCCAGCAGCCTCATGAGGAAAAGCCCATCCCTGGAATCAGTTATCAAGTCCCCAGGGACTCTGCCCACCCGCACCTCCTCCTTCAGCTACTCCAAGGCCAACAGCAAGCTGAGGTGGGTCTCCTTCCACCCATGAGGGTCCATTCAAATAAAGTGCTTAAATAAAATTTGTTTAGGACCAAACCAAGGAAGACCAAAAGAGTGGTCATCAGGGCAGCAGGTGGACAGGATGCCATTCTGCCTGTGCTGCCACGAGCTGTTTGTTCATCCACACTGCTCTCCTTAACATCTCCAGATCTGCCACCAGCTGTTTGTTCATCCACACTGCTCTCCTTAACATCTCCAGATCTGCCAC